>APFE030319254.1:0-41021 GCA_000404065.3 Pinus taeda
GGGGTAGAGTATGTATGCCTTAGTAGACTTCAGAGTCAAATAAGAGGTTCTTGAAAAACCAAGCTGACACTCCACTTTTGTAAATTAAACATCTTAAACTCAATTTTTTTTTAAATATCTACCAGATTTTAATTAAAATTAATAAAAAAAACTACCTTAAAGAAAGAAATTAAATTATACTTTTAATTTATATACTAACACTAATATTATTAATACACTAATTTAAAAACAAAAAAAAATTACCCAAAAAAACAAACTTAATAATCTCATGAAAAACATTAAAACAAATATGAATATAAAATCACATATTCAAACTCCCTATTACTTAGGGGCATGGGCATGGGCATAGGTATTCCACCTAGAATTATAATAAAAACACTTAGATTCGGTGTCAAAGTGGCATGGGCATGGGTATGTCACCTAAAATTATACTAAAAACACTTAGAATCGATGTCAAAGTGCTAGCATACTAAGGTATACCATTTATCTCACGTTATAATAATAATAACAATTGGAATCGGTGTAAAATTAATAAAAAACCAATCCAATTATCAATTACTATGGATATTACTTTAAAATACATATATATATTAAGTATCAACAATGTGAAAATACCCGGAATCCAGGTCACACTTCAAAAATTATTTCACCAAACAGATAAAGCTAGATTACTTTTGTAATTTATGCCGTAAAGAGCGGGCAGACCGTTATATCAGGGGATCGTTTTCTTTTATATAACTCGAGTGGGAGGGCTGGATCCTGAAAGTGGAACGCCCTTAGGATAGCTGTGGAGGGTCTGAGATCTATTTTTTTCGCGGAGAGCTGTGAAGGGTATGAGATTTATTTTTTCGGTGGAGAGCTGTGAAAGGCCTGAGATTTTTTTTTGTCGCTGGAGAAAGAAATATTTTAGCAATGGAAGCAGAAATATGGCAAAGGCTCCCAGAGGTGTTGTTGCATATGATTTTAGCGAAGCTTCCCATTAGGGTTCTGGGCAAAATGAGGGCGGTGTGTAAACAGTGGAAAGATCTACTGTCTTCTCGGGATGCCTTCGAAGGGCTTGTTCCAAAATGGTCGCTTTGTTCTACCCCGGGGTTTCTGATTCAGATCCATTGGGATTCCAAAGATGACGTGGAATTTTGGGTTATAGAAGGATGCAGTACTGGTTCACACATTTACAAAGTGCCTTTGCTCAATTGCATCGTTCTGGATAGTTGCAAGAGCATCGTGTGTTGTCATGAACGAGGGGATCGGTTGGCTCTTTCCATAGGAATTCCTGGTACCAAGAATTGGAGACACCTACCTCGTCCTCCTATACCTGGCTACCACTTCAATGGGATGGTTTTCGACTCTTCCACAAGGCGTTGCACTCTCGTTCTAGGCTATTCTTTGTTAAACCACCAATTGCAACAAGGTCGAGGTGTTAATAGAAGAATGATGCAGATGTGTATTTATGATTCAGAATCCAACGCGTGGACTCAATATTCCACCATGGTCCCAGATCATATCTGTCCTTTTGATAAGGGTATTTTTTGTCAAGGAAAATTTTACTGGGCGGCCTTTAATATTGCAGCCTTTAATATTGCTGACGGAATCTGGACAGAAATCCCACTGCCCCAGGGATGGGGCATCATTGAAAATTTTGCTGAATATGATGGCCATTTCATGCTAGTTGATCGACATGATGCTGAGTTTGTTCGCATGTGGAAGTTGAATGAAGCGGGAGAATTTGAAATATGGTGTGATTTTGGAACTCCCGTATTTCCTTTGGCCGTGACCGTGAACAACAGTGGTTTTATTCTCGCAGTTGATAGCACATTAGATATGTGCATAGTCAACTCCGCTAGCAATTCGATTGTCCAAGAAATGGAATTACCAGGACATCGCACATCTCAAACACCAATTCGAGGGGTTGCATCAGCTTTCGAATCTACCAACCTGTGGTGGCCTTAGGCATTATTTATTTTTTCTCATAATTTTTTTGGATGATGACAATTACCTCGTTGAATTATAGCTATTAAGTTGAATTATAGCTAGTTATTAAGTTGAATTATAGTTAGCTATTAAGGTTTATGGTAAAATAGAGAATAATGGATAGTGGAATTCAATTAGAGAGGTTCATTTTCTGTGGTCTACCACCACAAAGGATAATGGGCACATAGTCTTATTGTTAAATGAATATGGATTGGATAGGAATAGTGATTCAGTCATGAATTTTTATAGTGATAAGAATAGTAATTGATTTGGATTGCAAAGGATAATCTGCACATACTCTTACTCTTAAATAAATTTGGATTAGATAGTTATTGTTAAACAACTTTGCATTGGATAAGGATAGTGAATTCTTATAGTGATAACAATATTGATAGATTTGGATTGGATAGGAATAATGATTCAGTCATGATTGGTAAGTGAGATTCATTATTTATATTGAACTTCAGCTTTCAATTCTTATAGTGATAACAATATTGATGGATTTGGATTGGATAGGAATAATGATTGAGTCATGAATTCTTTGATAACTGAGATTTCATTATTTATATTGAACTTCAGCTTTGAATTCTTATAGTGATAACAATATTGATTGATTTGGATTGGATAGGAATAATGATTGAGTCATGAATTCTTTGGTAAGTGGGATTTCATTATTTATATTGAACTTCAGCTTTGAATTCTTATAGTGATAACAATATTGATTGATTTGGATTGGATGAGAATAATGATTGAGTCATGAATTCTTTGGTAAGTGAGATTTCATTATTTATATTGAACTTCGGCTTTGAATTCTTATGGTGATAACAATATTGATTGACTTGGATTGGATGAGAATAATGATTGAGTCATGAATTCTTTGGTAAGTGAGATTTCATTATTTATATTGTAATTCAGCATTGAATTCTTATAGTGATAACAATATTTATTCATTTGGATTGGATAGGAATAATAATTAAGTTGTGAATTCTTTGGTAAGTGAGGTTTCATTATTTATATTGAACTTCAGCTTTGAATTCTTATAGTGATAACAATCGTGATTGGTTTGGATTGGATAGGAATAATGATTGAATCATGAATTCTTTGGTAAGTAAGATTTCATTATTTATATTGAACTTCAGCTTTGAATTCTTATAGCAATAACAATATTGATTCATTTGGATTGGATAGGAATAATGATTGAGCCTTGAATTCTTTGGTAAGTGAGATTTCATTATTTATATTGAACTTCAGTTTTGAATTATTATAATGATAACAATATAATGATAACAATATTGATTGATTTGGATTGGATAGAGCTGTGAATTTCAATATTTATATTGAACTTTCAATATTTATATTGAACTTCAGCTTTGAATTCTTATACTGATAACAATATTGATTGATTTGGATTGGATAGGAATAACGATTGAGTCATGAATTCTTTGGTAAGTGAGATTTCATTATTTATATTGAACATCAGCTTTGAATTCTTATAATGATAACAGTATTGATTAATTTGGATTGGATAGGAATAATGATTGAGTCATGAATTATTTGGTAAGTGCGATTTCATTATTTATATTAAACTTTAGCTTTGAGGTTTTTTTATTCATATTGTTAGATTTTATGACAATTTTCTCACTCTGCAATATTAATAAATTTGAAGCATTTTGGATTTAGTTAATACTATAGTTTTCAACCTTTCAGAAAAATCCTTCTTTTTTTTTAATGCTTTGGACTCTTGTTGGGTGCAGCTGTAGACTCTGGCTTAGATTGTCTTGCTCGATCATTCAGACAGTTAGGTTTGGTAAATTGCAAATTAGGATTGCAGATATTTTGACATTTTGAAAGTTTGGCTCAATTTTTTTAGAAAAAGAAAAAAATAAATTTCCGATATAAACAATAACACTAACTAAAATTTTTATATTAATTACTCAAAACTTGATTGCATAAACAATTTTTCATAACTTCTATTATTTTAATATAAAAAAAGCCTACTCATTCACTAATGGGTTCTTGAGATACCATTAGATCAATATCCCAGCAAAGGATCATAGCAATACGACCTTCACCACTAAATGGGTTGTTTTCAATACATGGTAATGTTGTTTGGACTGAAGAATGCGCCTGCAATATTTTCAAGAGTAGTAATTGCAGTGTTTAGGGAATTTATCCACAAATTATTAGAAGTATACTTTGATGATTGGATCATATTTGGATTGGTAAAGGCCATTGTGCTAATTTTCAGCTTATGTTGGATACCTGTCAAAGACATCATATTTCCCTTAATCTAAAAAAGTTCATATTCTGCGTATCCTATAGAATATTGTTGGGTCATGTGGTTTGCAAGTAGGGTTTGATGGTAGAAACTACCAAGATATTTTTTATTGTTAATTTGGAGGCCCTGAAGAATGTAAAATAGCTACGTGCAATGTTGGGCCATATAGGACATTATAGAAAGTTTATTAAGGCATATGTGAAAATAATTGCACCAATGGAGAGATTGTTGAAGAATTTGCTGGGATGATGATTGCCAAAGAAGTTTAGACATTTTGAAGGATAAAATGGTCAACACACCCATTCTGTTGTTACCAGATTGGAAAAAGGAGTTTCATGTTCATGTGGACGCATCTTGTATTGCTCTAGGTGCGGTGCTGACCCAACCGGGCGAAGACGATATTGATCATCCTATAGCATTTGCAAGTAGTAGATTATCAAAGGCAGAGAAAAACTACAAGGATTTACAATGGTGTACGCGCTACATAAATTTTGGCACTATATGTTAGTTGCACACTTCAAAATGTATACAAACCATTTTTCTCTAAAATATTTAGTCAATAAGCTAATGTTGGTGGGGGGAGATTTGCATATCATTGTCGCTATTCTAGGAGTATGATTTTGAGATGACTATGAAGCCTAGACACTTGAATGCTGGTTCTGATCACCTATCCCGAATTGAGACTAGTGATGAGCCTACAAGTTTGGAATAAGGGTTACCTGATGCACAACTCTTTGTTGTTCATGTCGCAGATGATCACTCTGCCGATATAATCCATCTTTTTTCTATATGAACGAGTAAGTCTAGAGAGGATACCATCACATAGACAACAACAACATAAAAACAGAAGGAGGCATAGAAGGCTTCCACCCTGGAGAAATTTTTGTAGCAGAAAGAGGTTACTAGTAGAGAAAAGGAAGCAATTGACAAAGATCGAACAACTTAGGAAACAACAATGTCACAAGCCACCATCGACATTGAGTCTGATACACAACACACACTAGAACAGTAAGGGACAGAAGAGGGAGGGTGTGCAGAGTTCGAAACCACCTTCATGGTAAGGAAACGAATATAGCATACATCCACAAGGCCATGGAAGAAACAAAAGTTTGATAGATCCATCCACGTCACCCCGTTAGTCCTTACTGAAGGGGCCTTGGATAAGATTGGAGATATGGTCTTGGATATCATGTCTAAATTATGGAGTAATTTTGAATACCAATGCCAGTAGACATTGGGAAAGGTTCAGAACGATCTATGTGAGTTGTAGATATAGACAGGCAGGTTACAAGCGAGCATAGGTCAAGTGAGCGAAATACAAGTGATACTGCGTCAAGTGAGTGCAATAGTTTTGGACACAAATAAAACCTTGGATCTCAGTGTCATTCAGTTGCATGATGGAGCCCTGTGCTCTGAAAGAAAAGAGGCCAACGCCCAGTTATTATAGATCAAGATTCTAGGCCTAAACCTCATGACACTCCCTATCCAAACCCTACATGAGATGCACCAAGCTGTATGTAATGAGTTGTGGGTTAGGGAGTAGCATGCACTACTGGTTATTAGTGAAGTAAAAGTGAACAACAACTAGATATTTGAAGAAAAGCCACAAGCATTGAAGGAGAAAGAAGAAATCACTATGTGCAGCTAGCAATTAGAAGTAGTGATTACATAGGCTTGCAATGAGTTGGAAAAACTTAACATTTTGATTGAAACAGCTTCTATAGAAAGATCAAAAAGCTGGTCACAACAATAAAAGATTCCAAGGATGAAATTAGCTGAGTTTGGTTTGAACTACAACTACATATATTAGAGCTGCAATTGCAGCTGCAATCTACAACTCCCCCAGAGGTTTGAGAGTAGCGCGAAGCTGCTATCAAAGAGGGAATGGCCACATTAGAAGAAGTAGTTAACGGTTTCACCTTGCAATTCGAGAAAGCCATGGAGGTATGGAAATCACTGCAGGAAGACCCCAGTGTCCAGAATATTGGCGCAAACTTCAGAGAAAAATAGAGGTAGCTCAATGAGATTGAATCGACTGCGTGACCATTGGCACTAGTGCAACGATTCACTAGATTGTAGGAAGGAAAACAACTCTAGAATGAAATTGATGAGCTGCACTGCAAAAAAGAAATTATCACCACATGAACTCAAACTTGGACAGAGGAGGCTAGCCAGCTCACTCTATTAGTCCAAAGAAAACTTAAGGGCATGTAGCAAACTCACATGACCATGGGCCTTGCATTAGAAGGCCTAACTACAAAAAAATTGGTTGAAGAAGTGCAGCAGGCTGCTACGCAGGGAACAACTGATCTATAGGTTTTGAAGTTGGAGTTCTGCAAACTCTAAGTAGCGATTGAAGCACCAGCTGAGTGACTCGAGGACGAGTCATGAAATTATGTTGGGTTCTTGTTGCGTTAGGGTCCCTAGGGTCAAATTTTAATATTTACATTTTTTATAATGTAAAGTCTCTACGATTTGTGGAAGCTGAGCATGAAGATAAAAAGATTAAAAGGGGCTCTAATCCCTTAGTTTGTTAGGAGATAAGAAGTTTTGAGACCTGCCCATGGTCCGCAGACCATGGTATTGTAAAAGAAAAGGATATAAATAGAAGAGTCATAGCTAGTCTAGAAAATAAACTAAGATTAGAAGATCATTTTTTGGGCAAGTAAGCTAATGTAGGAAAGTTTGCTTCATGTACTTAGGTGAAGGGGAAGGCTCCTGCAGCAGAGTGTGCAAAGACCTTGGTAAGTCTGCAAGATGAGTGCGCGGGTCCCTACAGTTGAGTGTGCAGGGAAGAAGAGTCTGTACTTTGAAAGAATACATCAAATAAAGATAGTTATGATCCATAATTTGTGCATCCGCATATCTGTATTTACTATATCTGTATTTACTTCTGCAATTTCTATGTTTCCTCTTTATATTTGGAATTATATGAAGAAATTTTTATCTAATGCGCAAAATCAGTAGATCAGTATAATTTATACATGTTTTGACCATTTTATAACCTTCGCGAAGGTATAATTGTTGTTTATGAGAATTGTCGTAATTATCTATTCCATAAAGGTTAGGGTTCACAAAGATAGAAGTAAGTCCTAGAAGCCGTAGGAACCCATAACACAAACCTTTGGATGTAGAAACCTGGTTCTGCCATCCCCAATACTACTTCGGGTAAGACTGCAGCCTATGCTATGCGGGTTGTTTCCGAAAGGGAAAATAATTTAGGGTTTTTTTGGTTATTGCTGTTAAATTTGGACCTCAATCACGGCCCATTAACCCAACACCCTATATTCCTCAACCATGCAATTATTAGTTTCTTTCTCTCAAAATCCTTACCTAGTGCCTGATCATAGTGAACATCTTCCATGATAAAGCAAAGGTATAATATGTGTTTTTCGAAGTAACTTGTCTTGAGTGGAGTTCCTTTGGATGTATTATCATCTCCACATTGAAGGGTGATGCTAAATGGAGGTTATCAAAAATTTACTTGAAATGACAATTTACGTAGGCTCCAAAATTGAGATAGGAAAAAAACATTGGAGTGTCATTGTCACAATGGAAACACCACTTCAAGGCAACACCACTTTAGTTGCAAATATGTCTTTCTTGATCAACCACTTAGGAATATTAAGATGCTTGGCATCCCAATATTGCATCAAATCTATAGCTTTTCCTATAACCTTGAGAAACTTTAGGATCTCTTGATACTTCTTTTGGATTTTTACCAAGGGTTTCATCACATCATGCAAGAGAGTCATCTCATTGTATAGTTGCTTCATGGGGTCTTCCATTGGCTTCAATTATTCAAATATGGCTATCCATAGCTCTTCTGTGTTAATACTCGTAGAAGACAAATGTTGGTTCTTTTTGGAAGGATGATTAACCTCTTGTTTTGCAACAAATAGATATTTTCAAAATTGCACATTCTCACTAAATGATTTCTTAGGGATTCTTCCTAGTATCAGATGTTATCACTTTCTCTATGGCTATGGAGACTAGTTGGAGAGGATCATTGGGAAAGTACCTCTACCTTTCTCCTACAATCCTCTTCTTTAGTTAGTTAAAGGTAAATCTAGATACATCCATATCCCTATCATTAGATGGAGGAACAATTCCCATTTTTCTAGATGGGAGATGGTCACTAGTGAGAGGAGGTTATGGCTAAGTGATGGGTTCATCTGTAATTGGTTCAATCCCATCCTCCTCCTCTAGCTCTACTTCCATTTCATGGTCCATCTTTTCTTCCTCCACTTCTTGTGAGGCTTCTTCCTCTTTTCAATTCTTCATTTCCTCTTATTACAACCTCTTCTACTATTCCTATTCTTCTTTTATTTTTGTTTCTTCCTTTGTTTTCTTCTACTGTAAGAATTCCTCTTGGTGTTTTATTTGTATCTCCTCTGCTCTTCTCAGGTCATATTGAATATTCTTTTCTTATTCTTCTTTTTTTAAGTGCTCTTCCACTCTTTTGTGTTATTCTTCTTGTTTCTTCTCCTTTTCTAATGTTTTCTCCTCCTCCCTTTATTTCCTTTGCTACTCTTCCTCAATTTCACCTTTTCACATTGGATCAAACTTGAACTTCTTGTTTCTTTTTGCCACTAGATCATGCTTTAGCCTCTTTCTGGATGATACAATGTCCTCCTCAAAAGTTACTTCTTGTTGAATCTCCTACATATGTACATATGGTATCCGAGTAACATAGGAGGTTCCTACCTCATTTCCTAGTTGACTCTTTCTTAATGCGTTGTACCATTTCTTGACCTTCTCGTCTTCTGGAATGGTCGGTCATGTAAATTGTGTCTTAGATGCATGAAAACGTTTCTAGGATCATATCTATGAAAGCCCATTGTTATAAGTGAAGATTCTTGATTTACTCAATTTAAGCTTCAGTTTCCTTAAGGCTCCTAAGGTCATAAAGTCCAATATATAAAGGAAAAGAGGGCCAAGAAGCATTTTTTTCTTCTACGGATATGTGTAGAAAAACCATCGTTCGATTTATAGGAATTCTCTTATAGTACCACCTTATTGGTCACATACCTTGACATAAGGTGGGGGGAAATCTGACACTCAAACACTCTGATGTATGTGCTCTGTGGTGAAGAGAACTAATCTACAGTTTGATAGAGTGCCTCCTTCATGTGATCTGTCATGCAAAGATGTTATATCTCAAAGATCATATTATACAGTACTACAAAGAGTGCTAAGCCAATTTCACATAAACTCCTCTGAAACTATCTTATGACAACAGTCTGCAATGGAAGTAGATAGGAAACTTATCTTGAGGGGTCCAGTTCCATTTCATCCCCATTTACTCATAACAAGTGCAGATCCCATCCAACAATTAAGAAGACATATATAATTTTGGTGCTTTTTAGGCTTGTAAAACTATCATGGCCTGGTGTATACTAAGTTGTAGTTCATGAGAGAGGGTGTCAGCCGAGTTGAAGACTTTACTTCTAGAAACAACTAGGTAGATAAACCCAACTCTTCTCAAAGTATTCTGCATTCTTCCATCCATGTGATTTGAAGCATATCACCAAGAAATATTGGTAAACCTTTCTCAAATATCTATTCCTATAAATTTCACTTGATTTCAGGTGAAACTTTGTAGGCTCTTTCCACCATGATTGAGGACTTCCTTGGCATTCAATTTTTCCCAAATCACATAGAAATATGTATTTAAATATTCCTTGGGAGTTACCATATTATAGTAGGAATATATGTGATGTAGATGGCACGTGGAAATCTCGTTCCCACTTTCACTGTTGAGAACCAGATTCTTGTTATCCATGTGTAGAAAGATCCAGTTGATAGCTTATGGACAAGGTAACACTACGAATATAAAATCCACTCTACATATTATGGCCCTTTTGATATTTATATACACTTCTCTTTCTTCCAATTTTTCTAGGAATTGCTTCTGCATGAAAGCATATTTGATATCCTAACATGAATCTTTCAAGGATTTATCAATAAAACATTGTGTGTTTGATAAGATGGGAATAATTGGCTTATTGTATTCCACTACCTCCTTAGTACTATTCTCTGAAGTTTACTTTTATATAGATTTTCAAGTGTAGGAGGCATTGTATCAACAGATGATGATAAAGGGATGTATCATGTATTTGTATCTGATACCTTCAAGTGAAAATTTACTAACGAATAACCATAATTAGTTTCTATAAATCCCCTAACTATAAAATGAAAATTATTTAGAAGACAATGTTGAGGGAAATATCTTAGAAATTTGGGAGCACAAGCATATCAAAAGTGAGACGCAATGGCTTAACTAGCCACTAGAAATGCACACTATGCCAAGGAAATGAAGAGGGCACATGTCGAGATCACAGTCAATAGACAAGGCTAAACTGACGCTTAGAACTGCACCATGTGCTCTAGTGAGAGAGAGAGGCTTCTTGGGCGTAGGCCATAGTTGGAGTGATCAAGGAGGGATCACACTATTTCTTGGAAGTACGCACTGTGTCATGGAGCTAAAGGTGGGCACAAGGCATAGTTGCGGTGTGAAGAGATGCCTGAAAGTGGCTTAGAAATGTGTTATGTTCTCTCTATTGAAGCCTTTTCTATTGGGCAAAACTTGAAATCATAAATGGTTCCTATTTTCCAAAAGTGTTCTCTGCTCAAAGACAAGCTAAAAACTACTAAGTGAAGGCCAACGACAAGTCAAGAACACAATAAAAGTTAGAGAGAAGGGTTGCAAGTTTTTATAATTCTTGTCGCAATCATGACTAGAAGGTGAAAGGTCATGGAATGCGAAGATCTAGTAGAAATAACACTTACGGTCCAACAATATGTCACTTGTAGGAGCAAGAATAGATATAAAAAACATTTCATATGCAAAAATATATCAAAATGATGCTAACGAGAAAAAATGCGTAACTAAAAAATACAAAGCAAACAAAAGTGACACGTTGCAAAACTTACCAAGAATCGGTGCACTTGTGACTAAAAATGAAGAAGAGCTCCTTGCGATGAGAAAATGCACTCTGCCCAGAATGAATAATGAGTCTGGCTACTTATAAAGAGAAACAATATTCAAAACAAGATAATGCATGCTCGCCTCTTATCACTTGACGAGTGATTTAGTTAAGCTAAGTGGAGATAGTCCCTATTGTCTAGGAGTGCACTCTACATATAAGCAAGGAAGGGCGTATGTGTGATAAATAGAAGGGCACATTAACTAGAAACAAAAGTGTACAACTGCTATGAACAGGGAGTGCACACTCATTGTGGGACAAGAGTGCACCCAACTATGAGAGAGAAGTGTGACCAACTATGAGAGAGAAGTGTGCTCAAGCTCAAGATGGTGTAGTTTCTTCTAATAGTGCATGTGTTGTCACTAGACTTAGAAAGTGTGAGCTATCTAAGAGAAAAAAGTTGTGCTTTCCTGCTTTCATGTGGTAAGCATGTCAAGTGAAGAAAGTTAACCCTAAGGCACAAAAATCTAGTGGTTTTCCAATTTGTAGAAAGACGACACATGGACTTCCAAATATAAAGAGATGACACTTAGGAAAATTTGACCTAGGAGGAAGAACAAAACTTAGTGATGTTGAAAGGATATTTTTCACTTAGGAAACATGAACAAATAACTAGACAACACAAGACACCTTGAAACAATACCTCATGAAACATATGTAAGCTCCAAAATTGAACAAGGAAAAATTTTGGAGGGTCGTTGTCACAGCGACAATACCTTATTCTTGTGCTTTCTACATAACTCCATGACTTACCTTCATGGGATCTTTATATAAGGTTTTAATACAAAGACCCAAAATATATAAAGCATGTACATTAACCAAACATGTTATTCCATAAACACTAAGATAAAAGAGAATGTTATTGACACAAACTACTATTAAACCCCCAAATCTACCATTGTGAAGCATTCCAAACACATTAAACCCCATATTTTCTTTGAAAAAAGTAGAATATTAGTTAGAGCACAACATTACTCCTCAAAGTTATGAAGGGAGTAGTGGAAATTAAAAATAACTCTAATAATATCAATCTTGAAGATGGATATAAATTTAACTAACCATAGGCATACATTATTAATCATCTCTATAGCCATATAGAACCATCATAATTCCTACATTTTTTGCATCATGTTTCTAAATGTTTCCCAAGTATCTTCCTTTTGAAACTCTTTTGTGGCATCCTCCTCAACTTTCTTTACTTGTTTGGGGTTTCATTTTCTTGTTTAGTAGCACCACTTACTCATGTTCCTACTTTTTCCTTTTCCATTTCTTCACTTACATATTCTTCATGTATATTTTAATCTTCCACTTCTACCCAAATTTTTAAATATTTTACCTTTATCCCTTCTAATTTTATGTCTAACAAAATGTACTCTTTAGACCTAATAATTTCACATAATTCTTTTCTAGACCTAAAAATTTTCATTGAGCTTCTCCATTAAATTCCTCATAAACTCATTATTAGTCCTTTATATAAACTATCATCTCCCACCATCACCATTTTTTTTGTTACAGATATCCCTTTAATAATCTTTGTAGCTCACTTTCTCTTCTTTTAAATTTTGTACCTATCTTCATCTTACCATTTTCAACTTTTACTTCTCCCTCCATCCTTAATATTATTATTATATGCTTCACTTTATATTTAAGTAATGAAGTTTTGAAATGGTTAAAAGGTGAATATATGTTAAACGAAATTCATTCATGAGTCACTATTCTATGATATAAGAACACACCTTTGATCTTTGTTTTCTCAATATACATTTTCTCATGTTTACAAGGAAAAGGAAAAGTGATTGGAATCCAATTAAACTCTCTAAAAATATCCTCGAGAGGTAAGAAGGCACTTAGGAAATAAATAAATCCCTTAAGAGACTAATTACTTATTACTTTCCTAAGTCATGGAGTTAACATTCTCTTAGTTTTTAGTGATGATTTAATTAATATTTCACCTTAAATATGGTTTTAGAATTTTTTTTGAATGGTGTATGGTTAGGTTTCTTTCTATGATCAGAAAGTTGTCATGAAATGCATGAAATATTTGTATATCATCTTAGATTTATCTTAACTCTATATCTATCAAGCGCTAAGAGAGATCAAATGTCCTTTCACTCTAAAAGAAGTTTGCACCTCAAAATATTTGGTCCATCTTAAAGAGTTGGTAGTCGTAATTAAGATGGATCCAAGTTGGTTTTATTATTTATTATAATTAATTAATTATAATTTAATTTTTTTAATTTTTTTTTTAAATGTTGGTGGAATCAGTAACATGATTTTTTTGGGTGTCACTGGTTGATACCCATCAACTACTACTATAACCTCCATGTGTGTCATGGGTTGATACCCATCAACTACTATCAACTACTACTATAAACCTCCAGGTGTTTCAGGTGTTGATAGCCATCAACTACTCCTATAACCTCCATGTAGAATTGCATTGCCCCAACCATGACACAGAAGCTAGACAAGGATTGAACCAACCGCACAAATGCCTTAGCAATGCAATAGGTCGGTAAGTGGGACTTGTAACTATAATTATCAATTTTATATTTTATATTTTATTTTATTTTATTTTATTTATTTTAAATTTTATGTAATTTGACCATGTCAAAATGCATGTTTTCTTGATAATTATATCATTATTATTTATTTATTTATGTATTTTTATCCAAGAAATTACTTTTTTTTTTTTTTTTTAATTGATCCCACATGTAAACATTTACACGAGTACAACATCTCCCCAAAAGCTTTTTACTTTTAGATTTAAATTTAAAAAGGTGTTATAAAATAAATATTTATAAATTTTGATTTTGAAATAGTTATGGTTTTTGAGCAAGTGATATTGATAAGCCATGGTATTGTAACAAATCCTATTTACAAGTTAATAATATATATGGCAAAATGAAGATAAATATCCATAGTTAAGAATCTTGATATATTGTATGTTTATTGTAAGTATTAAGTTTTGATTTAAAAATGTTATAAAATTAAATTAAAATAAAAAAAATTATTTTGAAATGACCGATGGTTTTTGGGTATGTGTTATTGAGGGATCAAATCTCTTTCCACTCTAGAAGATGTCTACATCTCAACGGATTTGATCTCTCACAAATTAAGATGGATCTAGATTGATTTTATTATTAATTATAATTATAATTATTAATTTTAAATGTTAAGTGGTTCTAAAAGCTTATCCTAAAAATTTGATGTGATTTATTTGGAAGAGACTTGGTATACAATAAAATAATTATATATCTATTTTGGAATATGATTATTAAATTTTAATTAAATTATAAATAATTAATAGATAGATGGTTTTATGGACATGTAGCATTGATAAGTTATGGTATTTGTCAATGATATTGTAAGAAAATCTATTTATAAGTTAAAAATTTCCATAACCTAATTTAAGTTATAGACAAAATAGTCTTTTTCACAGGAATTGAGCAATATAATTTCAATCAAGATTGTGATTTTTTTTTTAATATACATTTTTGAATGGGTAAATAGATTCAACACCTTGAAAAACCACTCTCACGCTCCACTTTTGTAAATTAAACATCTTAAACTCAATTTTTTTTAAATATCTACCAAATTTTAATTAAAATTAATAAAAAAACTACCTTGAAGAAACAAATCAGATTATACTTTTAATTTATATAGCTACACTAATATATTAATAACTAATTTTAAAAAAAATTACATCTAAAAAAACTTTCTTAATAACCTCATGAAAAACATTAAAACAAATATGAATATAAAATCACATATTCAAACTCCCTATTACTTAGGGGCATGGGCATGGGCATGGGCATAGGTATGCCACCTAGAATTATAATAAAAACACTTAGATTCGGTGTCAAAGTGGCATGGGCATGGTTATGTCACCTAAAATTATACTAAAAACACTTAGAATCGATGTCAAAGTGCTAGCATACTAAGGTGTACCATTTATCTCACGTTATAATAATAATAACAATTGGAATCGGTGTAAAATTAATAAAAACCAATCCAATTATCAATTACTATGGATATTACTTTAAAATACATATATATATTAAGTATCAACAATGTGAAAATACCCGGAATCCAGGTCACACTTCAAAAATTATTTCACCAAACAGATAAAGCTAGATTACTTTTGTAATTTATGCCGTAAAGAGCGGGCAGACCGTTATATCAGGGGATCGTTTTCTTTTATATAACTCGAGTGGGAGGGCTGGATCCTGAAAGTGGAACGCCCTTAGGATAGCTGTGGAGGGTCTGAGATTTATTTTTTTCGCGGAGAGCTGTGAAGGGTATGAGATTTATTTTTTCGGTGGAGAGCTGTGAAAGGCCTGAGATTTTTTTTTTGTCGCTGGAGAAAGAAATATTTTAGCAATGGAAGCAGAAATATGGCAAAGGCTCCCAGAGGTGTTGTTGCATATGATTTTAGCGAAGCTTCCCATTAGGGTTCTGGGCAAAATGAGGGCGGTGTGTAAACAGTGGAAAGATCTACTGTCTTCTCGGGATGCCTTCGAAGGGCTTGTTCCAAAATGGTCGCTTTGTTCTACCCCGGGGTTTCTGATTCAGATCCATTGGGATTCCAAAGATGACGTGGAATTTTGGGTTATAGAAGGATGCAGTACTGGTTCACACATTTACAAAGTGCCTTTGCTCAATTGCATCGTTCTGGATAGTTGCAAGAGCATCGTGTGTTGTCATGAACGAGGGGATCGGTTGGCTCTTTCCATAGGAATTCCTGGTACCAAGAATTGGAGACACCTACCTCGTCCTCCTATACCTGGCTACCACTTCAATGGGATGGTTTTCGACTCTTCCACAAGGCGTTGCACTCTCGTTCTAGGCTATTCTTTGTTAAACCACCAATTGCAACAAGGTCGAGGTGTTAATAGAAGAATGATGCAGATGTGTATTTATGATTCAGAATCCAACGCGTGGACTCAACATTCCACCATGGTCCCAGATCATATCTGTCCTTTTGATAAGGGTATTTTTTGTCAAGGAAAATTTTACTGGGCGGCCTTTAATATTGCAGCCTTTAATATTGCTGACGGAATCTGGACAGAAATCCCACTGCCCCAGGGATGGCGCATCATTGAAAATTTTGCTGAATATGATGGCCATTTCATGCTAGTTGATCGACATGATGCTGAGTTTGTTCGCATGTGGAAGTTGAATGAAGCGGGAGAATTTGAAATATGGTGTGATTTTGGAACTCCCGTATTTCCTTTGGCCGTGACCGTGAACAACAGTGGTTTTATTCTCGCAGTTGATAGCACATTAGATATGTGCATAGTCAACTCCGCTAGCAATTCGATTGTCCAAGAAATGGAATTACCAGGACATCGCACATCTCAAACACCAATTCGAGGGGTTGCATCAGCTTTCGAATCTACCAACCTGTGGTGGCCTTAGGCATTATTTATTTTTTCTCATAATTTTTTTTGGATGATGACAATTACCTCGTTGAATTATAGCTATTAAGTTGAATTATAGCTAGTTATTAAGTTGAATTATAGTTAGCTATTAAGGTTTATGGTAAAATAGAGAATAATGGATAGTGGAATTCAATTAGAGAGGTTCATTTTCTGTGGTCTACCACCACAAAGGATAATGGGCACATAGTCTTATTGTTAAATGAATATGGATTGGATAGGAATAGTGATTCAGTCATGAATTTTTATAGTGATAAGAATAGTAATTGATTTGGATTGCAAAGGATAATCTGCACATACTCTTACTCTTAAATAAATTTGGATTAGATAGTTATTGTTAAACAACTTTGCATTGGATAAGGATAGTGAATTCTTATAGTGATAACAATATTGATAGATTTGGATTGGATAGGAATAATGATTCAGTCATGATTGGTAAGTGAGATTCATTATTTATATTGAACTTCAGCTTTCAATTCTTATAGTGATAACAATATTGATGGATTTGGATTGGATAGGAATAATATTCTTATAGTGATAACAATATTGATGGATTTGGATTGGATAGGAATAATGATTGAGTCATGAATTCTTTGATAACTGAGATTTCATTATTTATATTGAACTTCAGCTTTGAATTCTTATAGTGATAACAATATTGATTGATTTGGATTGGATAGGAATAATGATTGAGTCATGAATTCTTTGGTAAGTGAGATTTCATTATTTATATTGAACTTCAGCTTTGAATTCTTATAGTGATAACAATATTGATTGATTTGGATTGGATGAGAATAATGATTGAGTCATGAATTCTTTGTTAAGTGAGATTTCATTATTTATATTGAACTTCGGCTTTGAATTCTTATGGTGATAACAATATTGATTGACTTGGATTGGATGAGAATAATGATTGAGTCATGAATTCTTTGGTAAGTGAGATTTCATTATTTATATTGTAATTCAGCATTGAATTCTTATAGTGATAACAATATTTATTCATTTGCATTGGATAGGAATAATAATTAAGTTGTGAATTCTTTGGTAAGTGAGGTTTCATTATTTATATTGAACTTCAGCTTTGAATTCTTATAGTGATAACAATCTTGATTGGTTTGGATAGGATAGGAATAATGATTGAATCATGAATTCTTTGGTAAGTGAGATTTCATTATTTATATTGAACTTCAGCTTTGAATTCTTATAGCGATAACAATATTGATTCATTTGGATTGGATAGGAATATTGATTGAGCCTTGAATTCTTTGGTAAGTGAGATTTCATTATTTATATTGAACTTCAGTTTTGAATTATTATAATGATAACAATATAATGATAACAATATTGATTGATTTGGATTGGATAGAGCTGTGAATTCTTTGGTAAGTGAGATTTCAATATTTATATTGAACTTCAGCTTTGAATTCTTATACTGATAACAATATTGATTGATTTGGATTGGATAGGAATAACGATTGAGTCATGAATTCTTTGGTAAGTGAGATTTCATTATTTATATTGAACATCAGCTTTGAATTCTTATAATGATAACAGTATTGATTAATTTGGATTGGATAGGAATAATGATTGAGTCATGAATTATTTGGTAAGTGCGATTTCATTATTTATATTAAACTTTAGCTTTGAGGTTTTTTTATTCATATTGTTAGATTTTATGACAATTTTCTCACTATGCAATATTAATAAATTTGAAGCATTTTGGATTTAGTTAATACTATAGTTTTCAACCTTTCAGAAAAATCCTTCTTTTTTTTTAATGCTTTGGACTCTTGTTGGGTGCAGCTGTAGACTCTGGCTTAGATAGTCTTGCTCGATCATTCAGACAGTTAGGTTTGGTAAATTGCAAAATAGGATTGCAGATATTTTGACATTTTGAAAATTTGGCTCAATTTTTTTAGAAAAAAGAAAAAAATAAATTTCCGATATAAACAATAACACTAACTAAAATTTTTATATTAATTACTCAAAACTTGATTGCATAAACAATTTTTCATAACTTCTATTATTTTAATATAAAAAAAGCCTACTCATTCACTAATGGGTTCTTGAGATACCATTAGATCAATATCCCAGCAAAAGATCATAGCAATACCACCTTCACCACTAAATGGGTTGTTTTCAATACATGGTAATGTTGTTTGGACTGAAGAATGCGCCTGCAATATTTTCAAGAGTAGTAATTGCAGTGTTTAGGGAATTTATCCACAAATTATTAGAAGTATACTTTGATGATTGGATCATATTTGGATTGGTAAAGGCCATTGTGCTAATTTTCAGCTTATGTTGGATACCTGTCAAAGACATCATATTTCCCTTAATCTAAAAAAGTTCATATTCTGCTTATCCTATAGAATATTGTTGGGTCATGTGGTTTGCAAGTAGGGTTTGATGGTAGAAACTACCAAGATATTTTTTATTGTTAATTTGGAGGCCCTGAAGAATGTAAAATAGCTACGTGCAATGTTGGGCCATATAGGACATTATAGAAAGTTTATTAAGGCATATGTGAAAATAATTGCACCAATGGAGAGATTGTTGAAGAATTTGCTGGGATGATGATTGCCAAAGAAGTTTAAACATTTTGAAGGATAAAATGGTCAACACACCCATTCTGTTGTTACCAGATTGGAAAAAGGAGTTTCATGTTCATGTGGACGCATCTTGTATTGCTCTAGGTGCGGTGCTGACCCAACCGGGCGAAGACGATATTGATCATCCTATAGCATTTGCAAGTAGTAAATTATCAAAGGCAGAGAAAAACTACAAGGATTTACAATGGTGTACGCGCTACATAAATTTTGGCACTATATGTTAGGTGCACACTTCAAAATGTATACAAACCATTTTTCTCTAAAATATTTAGTCAATAAGCTAATGTTGGTGGGGGGAGATTTGCATATCATTGTTGCTATTCTAGGAGTATGATTTTGAGATGACTATGAAGCCTAGACACTTGAATGCTGGTTCTGATCACCTATCCCGAATTGAGACTAGTGATGAGCCTACAAGTTTGGAATAAGGGTTACCTGATGCACAACTCTTTGTTGTTCATGTCGCAGATGATCTGATCACTCTGCCGATATAATCCATCTTTTTTCTATATGAACGAGTAAGTCTACGGAGGATACCATCACATAGACAACAACAACATAAAAACAGAAGGAAGCATAGAAGGCTTCCACCCTGGAGAAATTTTTGTAGCAGAAAGAGGTTACTAGTAGAGAAAAGGAAGCAATTGACAAAGATCGAACAACTTAGGAAACAACAATGTCGCAAGCCACCATCGACATTGAGTCTGATACACAACACACACTAGAACAGTAAGGGACAGAAGAGGGAGGGTGTGCAGAGTTGGAAACCACCTTCATGGTAAGGAAACGAATATAGCATACATCCACAAGGCCATGGAAGAAACAAAAGTTTGATAGATCCATCCACGTCACCCCGTTAGTCCTTACTGAAGGGGCCTTGGATAAGATTGGAGATATGGTCTTGGATATCATGTCTAAATTATGGAGTAATTTTGAATACCAATACCAGTAGACATTGGGAAAGGTTCAGAACGATCTATGTGAGTTGTAGATATAGACAGGCAGGTTACAAGCGAGCATAGGTCAAGTGAGCGAAATACAAGTGATACTGCGTCAAGTGAGTGCAACAGTTTTGGACACAAAAAAAACCTTGGATCTCCGTGTCATTCAGTTGCATGATGGAGCCCTGTGCTCTGAAAGAAAAGAGGCCAACGCCCAGTTATTATAGATCAAGATTCTAGGCCTAAACCTCATGACACTCCCTATCCAAACCCTACATGAGATGCACCAAGCTGTATGTAATGAGTTGTGGGTTAGGGAGTAGCATGCACTACTGGTTATTATTGAAGTAAAAGTGAACAACAACTAGATATTTGAAGAAAAGCCACAAGCATTGAAGGAGAAAGAAGAAATAACTATGTGCAGCTAGCAATTAAAAGTAGTGATTACATAGGCTTGCAATGAGTTGGAAAAACTTAACATTTCGATTGAAACAGCTTCTATAGAAAGATCAAAAAGCTGGTCACAACAATAAAAGATTCCAAGGATGAAATTAGCTGAGTTTGGTTTGAACTACAACTACATATATTAGAGCTGCAATTGCAGCTGCAATCTACAACTCCCCCAGAGGTTTGAGAGTAGCGCGAAGCTGCTATCAAAGAGGGAATGGCCACATTAGAAGAAGTAGTTAACGGTTTCACCTTGCAATTCGAGAAAGCCATGGAGGTATGGAAATCACTGCAGGAAGACCCCAGTGTCCAGAATATTGGCGCGAACTTCAGAGAAAAATAGAGGTAGCTCAATGAGATTGAATCGACTGCGTGACCATTGGCACTAGTGCAACGATTCACTAGATTGTAGGAAGGAAAACAACTCTAGAATGAAATTGATGAGCTGCACTGCAAAAAAGAAATTATCACCACATGAACTCAAACTTGGACAGAGGAGGCTAGCCAGCTCACTCTATTAGTCCAAAGAAAACTTAAGGGCATGTAGCAAACTCACATGACCATGGGCCTTGCATTAGAAGGCCTAACTACAAAAAAATTGGTTGAAGAAGTGCAGCAGGCTGCTACGCAGGGAACAACTGATCTATAGGTTTTGAAGTTGGAGTTCTGCAAACTCTAAGTAGCGATTGAAGCACCAGCTGAGTGACTCGAGGACGAGTCATGAAATTATGTTGGGTTCTTGTTGCGTTAGGGTCCCTAGGGTCAAATTTTAATATTTACATTTTTTATAATGTAAAGTCTCTACGATTTGTGGAAGCTGAGCATGAAGATAAAAAGATTAAAAGGGGCTCTAATCCCTTAGTTTGTTAGGAGATAAGAAGTTTTGAGACCTGCCCATGGTCCGCAGACCATGGTATTGTAAAAGAAAAGGATATAAATAGAAGAGTCATAGCGAGTCTAGAAAATAAACTAAGATTAGAAGATCATTTTTTGGGCAAGTAAGCTAATGTAGGAAAGTTTGCTTCATGTACTTAGGTGAAGGGGAAGGCTCCTGCAGCAGAGTGTGCAAAGACCTTGGTAAGTCTGCAAGATGAGTGCGCGGGTCCCTACAGTTGAGTGTGCAGGGAAGAAGAGTCTGTACTTTGAAAGAATACATCAAATAAAGATAGTTATGATCCATAATTTGTGCATCCGCATATCTGTATTTACTATATCTGTATTTACTTCTGCAATTTCTATGTTTCCTCTTTATATTTGGAATTATATGAAGAAATTTTTATCTAATGCGCAAAATCAGTAGATCAGTATAATTTATACATGTTTTGACCATTTTATAACCTTCGCGAAGGTATAATTGTTGTTTATGAGAATTGTCGTAATTATCTATTCCATAAAGGTTAGGGTTCACAAAGATAGAAGTAAGTCCTAGAAGCCGTAGGAACCCATAACACAAACCTTTGGATGTAGAAACCTGGTTCTGCCATCCCCAATACTACTTCGGGTAAGACTGCAGCCTATGCTATGCGGGTTGTTTCCGAAAGGGAAAATAATTTAGGGTTTTTTTGGTTATTGTTGTTAAATTTGGACCTCAATCATGGCCCATTAACCCAACACCCTATATCCTCAACCATGCAATTATTAGTTTCTTTCTCTCAAAATCCTTACCTAGTGCCTGATCATAGTGAACATCTTCCATGATAAAGCAAAGGTATAATATGTGTTTTTCGAAGTAACTTGTCTTGAGTGGAGTTCCTTTGGATGTATTATCATCTCCACATTGAAGGGTGATGCTAAATGGAGGTTATCAAAAATTTACTTGAAATGACAATTTACGTAGGCTCCAAAATTGAGATAGGAAAAAAACATTGGAGTGTCATTGTCACAATGGAAACACCACTTCAAGGCAACACCACTTTAGTTGCAAATATGTCTTTCTTGATCAACCACTTAGGAATATTAAGATGATTGGCACCCCAATATTGCATCAAATCTATAGCTTTTCCTATAACCTTGAGAAACTTTAGGATCTCTTGATACTTCTTTTGGATTTTTACCAAGGGTTTCATCACATCATGCAAGAGAGTCATCTCATTGTATAGTTGCTTCATGGGGTCTTCCATTGGCTTCAATTATTCAAATATGGCTATCCATAGCTCTTCTGTGTTAATACTGGTAGAAGACAAATGTTGGTTCTTTTTGGAAGGATGATTAACCTCTTGTTTTGCAACAAATAGATATTTTCAAAATTGCACATTCTCACTAAATGATTTCTTAGGGATTCTTCCTAGTATCAGATGTTATCACTTTCTCTGTGGCTATGGAGACTAGTTGGAGAGGATCATTGGGAAAGTACCTCTACCTTTCTCCTACAATCCTCTTCTTTAGTTAGTTAAAGGTAAATCTAGATACATCCATATCCCTATCATTAGATGGAGGAACAATTCCCATTTTTCTAGATGGGAGATGGTCACTAGTGAGAGGAGGTTATGGCTAAGTGATGGGTTCATCTGTAATTGGTTCAATCCCATCCTCCTCCTCTAGCTCTACTTCCATTTCATGGTCCATCTTTTCTTCCTCCACTTTTTGTGAGGCTTCTTCCTCTTTTCAATTCTTCATTTCCTCTTATTACAACCTCTTCTACTATTCCTATTCTTCTTTTATTTTTGTTTCTTCCTTTGTTTTCTTCTACTGTAAGAATTCCTCTTGGTGTTTTATTTGTATCTCCTCTGCTCTTCTCAGGTCATATTGAATATTCTTTTCTTATTCTTCTTTTTTTAAGTGCTTTTCCTCTCTTTTGTGTTCTTCTTCTTGTTTCTTCTCCTTTTCTAATGTTTTCTCCTCCTCCATTTATTTCCTTTGCTTCTCTTCCTCAATTTCACCTTTTCACATTGGATCAAACTTGAACTTCTTGTTTCTTTTTGCCACTAGATCATGCTTTAGCCTCTTTCTGGATGATACAATGTCCTCCTCAAAAGTTACTTCTTGTTGAATCTCCTACATATGTACATATGGTATCCGAGTAACATAGGAGGTTCCTACCTCATTTCCTAGTTGACTCTTTCTTAATGCGTTGTACCATTTCTTGACCTTCTCGTCTTCTGGAATGGTCGGTCATGTAAATTGTGTCTTAGATGCATGAAAACATTTCTAGGATCATATCTATGAAAGCCCATTGTTATAAGTGAAGATTCTTGATTTACTCAATTTAAGCTTCAGTTTCCTTAAGGCTCCTAAGGTCATAAAGTCCAATATATAAAGGAAAAGAGGGCCAAGAAGCATTTTTTTCTTCTATGGATATGTGTAGAAAAACCATCGTTCGATTTATAGGAATTCTCTTATAGTACCACCTTATTGGTCACATACCTTGACATAAGGTGGGGGGAAATCTGACACTCAAACACTCTGATGTATGTGCTCTGTGGTGAAGAGAACTAATCTACAATTTGATAGAGTGCCTCCTTCATGTGATCTGTCATGCAAAGATGTTATATCTCAAAGATCATATTATACAGTACTACAAAGAGTGCTAAGCCAATTTCACATAAACTCCTCTGAAACTATCTTATGACAACAGTCTGCAATGGAAGTAGATAGGAAACTTATCTTGAGGGGTCCAGTTCCATTTCATCCCCATTTACTCATAACAAGTGCAGATCCCATCCAACAATTAAGAAGACATATATAATTTTGGTGCTTTTTAGGCTTGTAAAACTATCATGGCCTAGTGTATACTAAGTTGTAGTTCATGAGAGAGGGTGTCAGCCGAGTTGAAGACTTTACTTCTAGAAACAACTAGGTAGATAAACCCAACTCTTCTCAAAGTATTCTGCATTCTTCCATCCATGTGATTTGAAGCATATCACCAAGAAATATTGGTAAACCTTTCTCAAATATCTATTCCTATAAATTTCACTTGATTTCAGGTGAAACTTTGTAGTCTCTTTCCACCATGATTGAGGACTTCCTTGGCATTCAATTTTTCCCAAATCACATAGAAATATGTATTTAAATATTCCTTGGGAGTTACCATATTATAGTAGGAATATATGTGATGTAGATGGCACGTGGAAATCTCGTTCCCACTTTCACTGTTGAGAACCAGATTCTTGTTATCCATGTGTAGAAAGATCCAGTTGATAGCTTATGGACAAGGTAACACTACGAATATAAAATCCACTCTACATATTATGGCCCTTTTGATATTTATATACACTTCTCTTTCTTCCAATTTTTCTAGGAATTGCTTCTGCATGAAAGCATATTTGATATCCTAACATGAATCTTTCAAGGATTTATCAATAAAACATTGTGTGTTTGATAAGATGGGAATAATTGGCTTATTGTATTCCACTACCTCCTTAGTACTATTCTCTGAAGTTTACTTTTATATAGATTTTCAAGTGTAGGAGGCATTGTATCAACAGATGATGATAAAGGGATGTATCATGTATTTGTATCTGATACCTTCAAGTGAAAATTTACTAACGAATAACCATAATTAGTTTCTATAAATCCCCTAACTATAAAATGAAAATTATTTAGAAGACAATGTTGAGGGAAATATCTTAGAAATTTGGGAGCACAAGCATATCAAAAGTGAGACGCAATGGCATAACTAGCCACTAGAAATGCACACTATGCCAAGGAAATGAAGAGGGCACATGTCGAGATCACAGTCAATAGACAAGGCTAAACTGACGCTTAGAACTGCACCATGTGCTCTAGTGAGAGAGAGAGGCTTCTTGTCGTAGGCCATAGTTGGAGTGATCAAGGAGGGATCACACTATTTCTTGGAAGTACACACTATGTCATGGAGCTAAAGGTGGGCACAAGGCATAGTTGCGGTGTGAAGAGATGCCTGAAAGTGGCTTAGAAATGTGTTACGTTCTCTCTATTGAAGCCTTTTCTATTGGGCAAAACTTGAAATCATAAATGGTTCCTATTTTCCAAAAGTGTTCTCTGCTCAAAGACAAGCTAAAAACTACTAAGTGAAGGCCAACGACAAGTCAAGAACACAATAAAAGTTAGAGAGAAGGGTTGCAAGTTTTTATAATTCTTGTCGCAATCATGACTAGAAGGTGAAAGGTCATGGAATGCGAAGATCTAGTAGAAATAACACTTACGGTCCAACAATATGTCACTTGTAGGAGCAAGAATAGATATAAAAAACATTTCATATGCAAAAATATATCAAAATGATGCTAACGAGAAAAAATGCGTAACTAAAAAATACAAAGCAAACAAAAGTGACACGTTGCAAAACTTACCAAGAATCGGTGCACTTGTGACTAAAAATGAAGAAGAGCTCCTTGCGATGAGAAAATGCACTCTGCCCAGAATGAATAATGAGTCTAGCTACTTATAAAGAGAAACAATATTCAAAACAAGATAATGCATGCTCGCCTCTTATCACTTGACGAGTGATTTAGTTAAGCTAAGTGGAGATAGTCCCTATTGTCTAGGAGTGCACTCTACATATAAGCAAGGAAGGGCGTATGTGTGATAAATAGAAGGGCACATTAACTAGAAACAAAAGTGTACAACTGCTATGAACAGGGAGTGCACACTCATTGTGGGACAAGAGTGCACCCAACTATGAGAGAGAAGTGTGACCAACTATGAGAGAGAAGTGTGCTCAAGCTCAAGATGGTGTAGTTTCTTCTAATAGTGCATGTGTTGTCACTAGACTTAGAAAGTGTGAGCTATCTAAGAGAAAAAAGTTGTGCTTTCCTTCTTTCATGTGGTAAGCATGTCAAGTGAAGAAAGTTAACCCTAAGGCACAAAAATCTAGTGGTTTTCCAATTTGTAGAAAGACGACACATGGACTTCCAAATATAAAGAGATGACACTTAGGAAAATTTGACCTAGGAGGAAGAACAAAACTTAGTGATGTTGAAAGGATATTTTTCACTTAGGAAACATGAACAAATAACTAGACAACACAAGACACCTTGAAACAATACCTCATGAAACATATGTAAGCTCCAAAATTGAACAAGGAAAAATTTTGGAGGGTCGTTGTCATAGCGACAATACCTTATTCTTGTGCTTTCTACATAACTCCATGACTTACCTTCATGGGATCTTTATATAAGGTTTTAATACAAAGACCCAAAATATATAAAGCATGTACATTAACCAAACATGTTATTCCATAAACACTAAGATAAAAGAGAATGTTATTGACACAAACTACTATTAAACCCCCAAATCTACCATTGTGAAGCATTCCAAACACATTAAACCCCATATTTTCTTTGAAAAAAGTAGAATATTAGTTAGAGCACAACATTACTCCTCAAAGTTATGAAGGGAGTAGTGGAAATTAAAAATAACTCTAATAATATCAATCTTGAAGATGGATATAAATTTAACTAACCATAGGCATACATTATTAATCATCTCTATAGCCATATAGAACCATCATAATTCCTACATTTTTTGCATCATGTTTCTAAATGTTTCCCAAGTATCTTCCTTTTGAAACTCTTTTGTGGCATCCTCCTCAACTTTCTTTACTTATTTGGGGTTTCATTTTCTTGTTTAGTAGCACCACTTACTCATGTTCCTACTTTTTCCTTTTCCATTTCTTCACTTACATATTCTTCATGTATATTTCAATCTTCCTCTTCTACCCAAATTTTTAAATATTTTACCTTTATCCCTTCTAATTTTATGTCTAACAAAATGTACTCTTTAGACCTAATAATTTCACATAATTCTTTTCTAGACCTAAAAATTTTCATTGAGCTTCTCCATTAAATTCCTCATAAACTCATTATTAGTCCTTTATATAAACTATCATCTCCCACCATCACCATTTTTTTTGTTACAGATATCCCTTTAATAATCTTTGTAGCTCACTTTCTCTTCTTTTAAATTTTGTACCTATCTTCATCTTACCATTTTCAACTTTTACTTCTCCCTCCATCCTTAATATTATTATTATATGCTTCACTTTATATTTAAGTAATGAAGTTTTGAAATGGTTAAAAGGTGAATATATGTTAAACGAAATTCATTCATGAGTCACTATTCTATGATATAAGAACACACCTTTGATCTTTGTTTTCTCAATATACATTTTCTCATGTTTACAAGGAAAAGGAAAAGTGATTGGAATCCAATTAAACTCTCTAAAAATATCCTCGAGAGGTAAGAAGGCACTTAGGAAATAAATAAATCCCTTAAGAGACTAATTACTTATTACTTTCCTAAGTCATGGAGTTAGCATTCTCTTAGTTTTTAGTGATGATTTAATTAATATTTCACCTTAAATATGGTTTTAGAATTTTTTTTGAATGGTGTATGGTTAGGTTTCTTTCTATGATCAGAAAGTTGTCATGAAATGCATGAAATATTTGTATATCATCTTAGATTTATCTTAACTCTATATCTATCAAGCGCTAAGAGAGATCAAATGTCCTTTCACTCTAAAAGAAGTTTGCACCTCAAAATATTTGGTCCATCTTAAAGAGTTGGTAGTCGTAATTAAGATGGATCCAAGTTGGTTTTATTATTTATTATAATTAATTAATTATAATTTAATTTTTTTAATTTTTTTTTTAAATGTTGGTGGAATCAGTAACATGATTTTTTTGGGTGTCACTGGTTGATACCCATCAACTACTACTATAACCTCCATGTGTGTCATGGGTTGATACCCATCAACTACTATCAACTACTACTATAAACCTCCAGGTGTTTCAGGTGTTGATAGCCATCAACTACTCCTATAACCTCCATGTAGAATTGCATTGCCCCAACCATGACACAGAAGCTAGACAAGGATTGAACCAACCGCACAAATGCCTTAGCAATGCAATAGGTCGGTAAGTGGGACTTGTAACTATAATTATCAATTTTATATTTTATTTTATTTTATTTTATTTATTTTAAATTTTATGTAATTTGACCATGTCAAAATGCATGTTTCTTGATAATTATCATTATTATTTATTTATTTATGTATTTTTATCCAAGAAATTACTTTTTTTTTTTTTTTTTAATTGATCCCACATGTAAACATTTACACGAGTACAACATCTCCCCAAAAGCTTTTTACTTTTAGATTTAAATTTAAAAAGGTGTTATAAAATAAATATTTATAAATTTTGATTTTGAAATAGTTATGGTTTTTGAGCAAGTGATATTGATAAGCCATGGTATTGTAACAAATCCTATTTACAAGTTAATAATATATATGGCAAAATGAAGATAAATATCCATAGTTAAGAATCTTGATATATTGTATGTTTATTGTAAGTATTAAGTTTTGATTTAAAAATGTTATAAAATTAAATTAAAATAAAAAAAATTATTTTGAAATGACCGATGGTTTTTGGGTATGTGTTATTGAGGGATCAAATCTCTTTCCACTCTAGAAGATGTCTACATCTCAACGGATTTGATCTCTCACAAATTAAGATGGATCTAGATTGATTTTATTATTAATTATAATTATAATTATTAATTTTAAATGTTAAGTGGTTCTAAAAGCTTATCCTAAAAATTTGATGTGATTTATTTGGAAGAGACTTGGTATACAATAAAATAATTATATATCTATTTTGGAATATGATTATTAAATTTTAATTAAATTATAAATAATTAATAGATAGATGGTTTTATGGACATGTAGCATTGATAAGTTATGGTATTTGTCAATGATATTGTAAGAAAATCTATTTATAAGTTAAAAATTTCCATAACCTAATTTAAGTTATAGACAAAATAGTCTTTTTCACAGGAATTGAGCAATATAATTTCAATCAAGATTGTGATTTTTTTTTTAATATACATTTTTGAATGGGTAAATAGATTCAACACCTTGAAAAACCACTCTCACGCTCCACTTTTGTAAATTAAACATCTTAAACTCAATTTTTTTTAAATATCTACCAAATTTTAATTAAAATTAATAAAAAAACTACCTTGAAGAAACAAATCAGATTATACTTTTAATTTATATAGCTACACTAATATATTAATAACTAATTTTAAAAAAAATTACATTTAAAAAAACTTTCTTAATAACCTCATGAAAAACATTAAAACAAATATGAATATAAAATCACATATTCAAACTCCCTATTACTTAGGGACATGGGCATGGGCATGGGCATAGGTATGCCACCTAGAATTATAATAAAAACACTTAGATTCGGTGTCAAAGTGGCATGGGCATGGGTATGTCACCTAAAATTATACTAAAAACACTTAGAATCGATGTCAAAGTGCTAGCATACTAAGGTGTACCATTTATCTCACGTTATAATAATAATAACAATTGGAATCGGTGTAAAATTAATAAAAACCAATCCAATTATCAATTACTATGGATATTACTTTAAAATACATATATATATTAAGTATCAACAATGTGAAAATACCCGGAATCCAGGTCACACTTCAAAAATTATTTCACCAAACAGATAAAGCTAGATTACTTTTGTAATTTATGCCGTAAAGAGCGGGCAGACCGTTATATCAGGGGATCGTTTTCTTTTATATAACTCGAGTGGGAGGGCTGGATCCTGAAAGTGGAACGCCCTTAGGATAGCTGTGGAGGGTCTGAGATTTATTTTTTTCGCGGAGAGCTGTGAAGGGTATGAGATTTATTTTTTCGGTGGAGAGCTGTGAAAGGCCTGAGATTTTTTTTTTTTCGCTGGAGAAAGAAATATTTTAGCAATGGAAGCAGAAATATGGCAAAGGCTCCCAGAGGTGTTGTTGCATATGATTTTAGCGAAGCTTCCCATTAGGGTTCTGGGCAAAATGAGGGCGGTGTGTAAACAGTGGAAAGATCTACTGTCTTCTCGGGATGCCTTCGAAGGGCTTGTTCCAAAATGGTCGCTTTGTTCTACCCCGGGGTTTCTGATTCAGATCCATTGGGATTCCAAAGATGACGTGGAATTTTGGGTTATAGAAGGATGCAGTACTGGTTCACACATTTACAAAGTGCCTTTGCTCAATTGCATCGTTCTGGATAGTTGCAAGAGCATCGTGTGTTGTCATGAACGAGGGGATCGGTTGGCTCTTTCCATAGGAATTCCTGGTACCAAGAATTGGAGACACCTACCTCGTCCTCCTATACCTGGCTACCACTTCAATGGGATGGTTTTCGACTCTTCCACAAGGCGTTGCACTCTCGTTCTAGGCTATTCTTTGTTAAACCACCAATTGCAACAAGGTCGAGGTGTTAATAGAAGAATGATGCAGATGTGTATTTATGATTCAGAATCCAACGCGTGGACTCAACATTCCACCATGGTCCCAGATCATATCTGTCCTTTTGATAAGGGTATTTTTTGTCAAGGAAAATTTTACTGGGCGGCCTTTAATATTGCAGCCTTTAATATTGCTGACGGAATCTGGACAGAAATCCCACTGCCCCAGGGATGGGGCATCATTGAAAATTTTGCTGAATATGATGGCCATTTCATGCTAGTTGATCGACATGATGCTGAGTTTGTTCGCATGTGGAAGTTGAATGAAGCGGGAGAATTTGAAATATGGTGTGATTTTGGAACTCCCGTATTTCCTTTGGCCGTGACCGTGAACAACAGTGGTTTTATTCTCGCAGTTGATAGCACATTAGATATGTGCATAGTCAACTCCGCTAGCAATTCGATTGTCCAAGAAATGGAATTACCAGGACATCGCACATCTCAAACACCAATTCGAGGGGTTGCATCAGCTTTCGAATCTACCAACCTGTGGTGGCCTTAGGCATTATTTATTTTTTCTCATAATTTTTTTGGATGATGACAATTACCTCGTTGAATTATAGCTATTAAGTTGAATTATAGCTAGTTATTAAGTTGAATTATAGTTAGCTATTAAGGTTTATGGTAAAATAGAGAATAATGGATAGTGGAATTCAATTAGAGAGGTTCATTTTCTGTGGTCTACCACCACAAAGGATAATGGGCACATAGTCTTATTGTTAAATGAATATGGATTGGATAGGAATAGTGATTCAGTCATGAATTTTTATAGTGATAAGAATAGTAATTGATTTGGATTGCAAAGGATAATCTGCACATACTCTTACTCTTAAATAAATTTGGATTAGATAGTTATTGTTAAACAACTTTGCATTGGATAAGGATAGTGAATTCTTATAGTGATAACAATATTGATAGATTTGGATTGGATAGGAATAATGATTCAGTCATGATTGGTAAGTGAGATTCATTATTTATATTGAACTTCAGCTTTCAATTCTTATAGTGATAACAATATTGATGGATTTGGATTGGATAGGAATAATATTCTTATAGTGATAACAATATTGATGGATTTGGATTGGATAGGAATAATGATTGAGTCATGAATTCTTTGATAACTGAGATTTCATTATTTATATTGAACTTCAGCTTTGAATTCTTATAGTGATATCAATATTGATTGATTTGGATTGGATAGGAATAATGATTGAGTCATGAATTCTTTGGTAAGTGAGATTTCATTATTTATATTGAACTTCAGCTTTGAATTCTTATAGTGATAACAATATTGATTGATTTGGATTGGATGAGAATAATGATTGAGTCATGAATTCTTTGTTAAGTGAGATTTCATTATTTATATTGAACTTCGGCTTTGAATTCTTATGGTGATAACAATATTGATTGACTTGGATTGGATGAGAATAATGATTGAGTCATGAATTCTTTGGTAAGTGAGATTTCATTATTTATATTGTAATTCAGCATTGAATTCTTATAGTGATAACAATATTTATTCATTTGCATTGGATAGGAATAATAATTAAGTTGTGAATTCTTTGGTAAGTGAGGTTTCATTATTTATATTGAACTTCAGCTTTGAATTCTTATAGTGATAACAATCTTGATTGGTTTGGATAGGATAGGAATAATGATTGAATCATGAATTCTTTGGTAAGTGAGATTTCATTATTTATATTGAACTTCAGCTTTGAATTCTTATAGCGATAACAATATTGATTCATTTGGATTGGATAGGAATATTGATTGAGCCTTGAATTCTTTGGTAAGTGAGATTTCATTATTTATATTGAACTTCAGTTTTGAATTATTATAATGATAACAATATTGATTGATTTGGATTGGATAGAGCTGTGAATTCTTTGGTAAGTGAGATTTCAATATTTATATTGAACTTCAGCTTTGAATTCTTATACTGATAACAATATTGATTGATTTGGATTGGATAGGAATAACGATTGAGTCATGAATTCTTTGGTAAGTGAGATTTCATTATTTATATTGAACATCAGCTTTGAATTCTTATAATGATAACAGTATTGATTAATTTGGATTGGATAGGAATAATGATTGAGTCATGAATTATTTGGTAAGTGCGATTTCATTATTTATATTAAACTTTAGCTTTGAGGTTTTTTTATTCATATTGTTAGATTTTATGACAATTTTCTCACTCTGCAATATTAATAAATTTGAAGCATTTTGGATTTAGTTAATACTATAGTTTTCAACCTTTCAGAAAAATCCTTCTTTTTTTTTAATGCTTTGGACTCTTGTTGGGTGCAGCTGTAGACTCTGGCTTAGATTGTCTTGCTCGATCATTCAGACAGTTAGGTTTGGTAAATTGCAAATTAGGATTGCAGATATTTTGACATTTTGAAAGTTTGGCTCAATTTTTTTAGAAAAAGAAAAAAATAAATTTCCGATATAAACAATAACACTAACTAAAATTTTTATATTAATTACTCAAAACTTGATTGCATAAACAATTTTTCATAACTTCTATTATTTTAATATAAAAAAAGCCTTATTTTTAATTCTGCAAACTTTTAATATATCTTTCTTGAGCCTTTTGCCAACATGAAAATATATTCACCTTTTCAAAAAACTTTAAATTAAATAATATATTAATTTTATAAGATGAATAATTCCCATTTCTAATCTAATTTTCACATAATCGAATTTTTTCGTCCTAAAATCGAATAGGAATAGAATTATGAATTCAAAATAAAATTCGATAACCATAGTTACAACATTACTGGAACTAGGTTTTTTTAACTTTGCAAATGCTCTCCAAAACACCAATGGGTGACATGTCACCCATCACTCTGATCACTTTTCTCTGGGAAATGATGTCACGCCAGAAAATTTGGAGACCAGACCATGCATTCAGTCAAAAACAGTAAAAATTGCTTACATATTCACAGATGACTTGCATCATTAAGCAAGCGGGTTGAGGAATGATTAAAACCAGTAACCATGTCAATGGTTTTAGGTATCGATGAAGTTGTTAACTGTACTTGTTGATTTTGTTAATGTTATTGTTTTTGGTGAATGTATAAATTTGGTGAAAGAACGATACAGTCAAAATGTCAAAGCAATGCAATTACTACCTTCTATTTTTTAACTAGCTTGTGCACCTCAAACTAGCTTCCATGTGCTCTCATGCTATATATATGACCCTTTATATAGGGTGGTGGCTCTTCAAGAAGACCCAGATCCTATTCTCAAGCTATGACCTAGATCCCATTCTCAAGCCAAGGCTGGTGCTGAAATAGACCACTGTGTCACTCCATAAGTTCAAGAAGAAATTTAACAATTGAAATCTTTAACCATGACTAACCCATAAGCATATTTAGTATTTGAAATTCAAGTTGAATTATTTTATTGGGTCCTTGACCCTGGCCACATCAAGGAACATAAGAGCCAATATATTAACTCTATCACCTTTCACTAGCAAATGAAAAATGGGTTGGGGCTGAAAAACAAGATTATAGCCTCCCTCAATGAAATCCAAAAGGTTTAATGCCACCAACACTTTTTTGGTTAACCTAGATTCATGTCTCACCCATGGAAGGATATCTTCATAATGGTTCCATCTCTAGCCCATGAGCATAGGTTTCAACCCCAAGAACTTCTCAAGTCAAATGATACATGCACAGGTATTTTTGTTTTATGTTTTTTCAATATGAAACTTTTTTTTTATTTTCATAGATAAGCTAAAATTATGGAGGATTAGATCCACCCACCAGATTATATATAAAAAATTTGACTATGTATTCCGACAAATCTCTAGGTGTAAGAAAGCTTAGACAATATCTTCAATTTTGATTATTTTAATGGACAAAAAAATTGGTAAGATGCCTCCACTATTGCTGGTTTGGTTTCCCTTGCTACAAGCCATGATAGTGAGAAGGCTAATTGTTGAGATTTATATGTCAATTTTATTATATAATAGAAGGTAATTAATTAACAAACAAAAATATCGAAATAAAGTTATAATTTAGTTGATTTTTATTATTTTTTAACTTTAGCAATATAAGATGTATCATGAAGTGTTTTGATGCTTATCATGGATTGGTGTCTATCCATGTTTACCATCCATTTAATTTATAGGGTTGAGCTAGTTATAAATGTGAGTATGTGTCTAAAGATATCATATAAATAATATAATGATGTTTAATTTTTCTAGGTTCAACAAAATTTTGTTACATATTTCCGGTATTGTAATTTTAAATTAGTTTAGTTGTTTTAATGTAGAAATGGATTATGTTAAAAGAATACTCATTTACAATATATATTGTCTTCTCAAAATCTTAAAGCTTCACAACATCATGCAATTTACATTATCTTATAAAACAAATTGCACTAGAACAAATTTCTTCTAACCAACACATGTTTGGAAGTTGAATGCATTTATTAACTGTGTACATTAGAAGAAATTTTCAGTCTAAAAGTGCCCATTAAATTTTTGTGTAATTCCATGTCATAATACATAAGCCAATCAAAATCCTTTAAATTTAAAAGGAAATACATGCAAATATTTTGGAGGGAAAAGAAAAAAATTGTTTTTTTTTTTTAATTGTATTTTTGGCTTACCCCCTTATAGGTTTACTCAAATTTCAAGTGTAGAGGCCACAATTTTTTCAAATATTGTTATTTATAATTTTTTCTTACAAGCATACTTTTAGGCTTAAATTTCCTCTAATGCATTGAGAATGTCAAGTTTTAACAACACAATTGACTAGAGTTGAGTTTGTTACTTGAGACATCGTTCAAAAGTGGAAGAAATATAACATTCTATATGGGAATGGGTGAAATTCTCACAATTAAACGATAGTGAATAGTGAGAAAGTAAAGGCTACAAGAAACCAATTAAGAGAGTGAGGGCCAGGAAACAATAGTGTCGTAGTAAGGGACAAGGATGACACAAAGAATAGTCAAGAGAGTCTAATGCCAAAAGGTGCAAACATATGCACACCTAAAGTGGATAACACTCCAAGGTATGAAATAATTTCATCTAAATCGGTGAATATATTCAATACATGTAGAATCACATAATCATAGGAATTTTAAGGGCATATGGCCCAGCAAGAGGGCCCTAATCTAGTGGAAGAACACCAAATGAAAAATGAAATGGCATGTAGATATGGAATTAGGCTCAAAATGGTTCTTCATTAATATATCTATAAATTTGAAGATAGATAAAAAGTCTTTGAGAATGGTTAGAGTTGGCCAAATTGACATGTTTTTCATAGGTACGCAATACCTTTTTATTTTCGACTTTCCATTCTTTCTTATTACATTTCCATCCATATTGATTGATTTTGGTCAAGGTACAAATATCCTTCTACGTGTCATTTTAATTCTTATTTTTATGCACTTTTTGGGAAATTATTTCATTTATGTATGAACAATGGCATATAGGACACAAGACTACACATGTATTACTCAATGTTGGTGTCTCAATAGTGGTTGTTGTTGAGAAATCTAAGGCAACTAGATTAGGGTGATTTCCTTTTACCTTGATAATTGCTTGTAGTATTCTTTTACTTTTCATTATTTTATTTTTTTTATTTTTTTGGTAGGTAAGCACCCACGGGGGATTTGAACCAGTAACCTATCGCAAAGAGTGCCTTAATGATGCACCCATCCACCGTCAATCCAAAGCCTCGTGGGCCTTTAATTTTTCATTACTATTAGTTTCTTATTCACTTATAATGTTTTTCTTATCATCAAACAACTACCAAAACATGAAGACCAATAGTACACAAGGAAACAAGATCTAGGTTGCTAACCAAGGCAAAAAACCCTCTTAGAGAGTAAAACGCATAAGTAATTCTTCTCTTCTTATAGAATCTTCAAATGATGAATCCCAAGACGTTAGACCTAATACATAGACCTATCCAAGACCAAGTCATCCTTCCTTCTTTATTGGATTTCCTTACACGGCTTCCAACAACAACCTTCAACCTTCCAACAACGTTTCTAGCAACTTTGACCCCCAATAATAATTTATGCAACTTTGACCTAGCAACTTCAAACTTGATGTAGTTTCACAACTTCAACCTTGATGTAGCTTCACAGCTTCGGCCTTGATGAAACTTCATATCTTTGATCTGATGCAGCTTCATAACTTCAAATTTGATGCAGCTTCACAGCTACGACTTTGATGTCGCTTCACAGTTTTGATCTAAATGCAACCTCACAACCTCGACTTTGATACAAATTCCTAACTTTGTCCTTGATACAACTTCACAACTTTGAGCTTTATGCAGCTTCACAACTTCAACTTTGATGTAGCTTCCTAGTTTCATTGCACATTAGAGAGCGAGAAAGAAAGACCCAAAACTTCAATTCTAGCTTCCATTTTGAGCTTCCCTTGCCTTTTGGACTTCTCCTTAAGATCAAAGTTCTTCTCTTGCTTTATTACATGTCTTGGATGTGTGCTTCAAATGACGCTGAAGGCCTCATATATATAGGCTTCCTAGGGGTACGAATTGCATTCAAGAGGCTCACTTGATATCTTATAAGCCAACTTGATCTTGGAGGGTCTTTTGACACAATTTTGGCTCAAATAAATTCTTTTTACTTATTACAACATTCCCAATGGGATATTTTATATATTGCAATGACTCTTTTAACTTATTGACTTTATGAAAAACCCTAAAAGCACATAATGGGTGCTTGATCTATAAATAAATTGACCTTGAGCATAAAACTGATGCTATAAAATAATAATAATAAATTTTATTTTTCTCTTTACATCAAATACTTAAAATCAAGATTGCATAAGACATTATGAAGGCCAAACCTAGTTGCATATTTAGATAGTTGCAACTCCATGTAGGTGTTGCAAATCCATACAAGTCTTGCAACTCTCTTTGCTTTAGCAAAGTAAAGTTGTTGCAACTTTTAGATATAACTATACTTGCTACAAATATTCATTATTTCTACACCTCTTCATTATTTTTGTAACTTTTGGATGCAATTATAAAGAGTTTCAATTGTTGGTTTTCTAGTGCAATCAAGACTAGTATAGGTTTTAAAAATTGATAACTACTTCCTATGATACAGTTTGTCTTCTTATAGTATTCCAATCATTAAGGAGTTACACCGAAAAAACTTCAACAATTTACTTTCTATAATAGAGAAATAGAGATCATTGTAAACAGTAAGCAAGAGACAAGAGACAACAAAAAAATAGGCTCACAACCAAGGCAAAACCCACAAGGGGCAAAGCCAACCAATCTTTCCTTATGAGAGAGAATCTATTTTATAAATAGTAAACCAAAATATTCCAACAAGATTCCAAATTTGACCTCAATAAATACCAAGTCAAAGTAGTCAAAGCAATCAATGAAGAGATGTAAAAATTTTCAACTTTATTCAAAGTCAAGTATACAACACTAGGGCTCAATTCCCACTTGTAGAAGCTCAAAACAGGAGGGTTGAAATTTGATCAACCTCAGTCAAATACTTACCTACATTTTTGATTCAAAGGGGTAGAGTTGACTACCGATCAACATCCCAAAAATAGAATAGAAACTCGATCTACCAAGAGTCAATGAACCTCAATCAAATTTTTCCTTCTGAAATAAGTCAATGTCTTGTTCAATAGAAGCAAGTCTATCCCAAGTCAATCTTGGTTGAACATAAGAATACAAGTTGGTCAACATATAATAGAAAATCCTCCTTTGACTCCTTCGCATGAGTGGATGTGTCTTTGTGATTTTTAGATTAAATGATGTATGGTGATGATGCCAAAATGAACTCCAACGAATTCATATTTATATCTAGTTGAGGAGGTGGTTTTTTCCACATGTGGGGTTGAGTTGTTGACTTTAAGCTAACATGGTCAAACAACAAAATTTGAATTTTTTTTATCAATTTTCCAATGAAAATACTGATCATTTCTACCAAATTTTTCAACACTCCCTCTTAGCTATGGAGGTACTTTTCATTCTCTCTCAAGATTAATTTTCTTGACCAATCCATAGGTCCCCCAGCCACAGCCTAAGTGAGAGATCAAAAGTAAAAGTCTTTCTCTATTAAGATCAATCTCCCTAACCAATCCTTAGGTCTCCTAGCCCACATCCTAAGGAAGAAATCACTAGTCTCATCATAGGAAACATACATAGTATCCAACACATCCGACAATCGTAGAAGGGGTCGATAAATGAGTCCAAACCAATCATATGCATAGGATACATCTCCCTAACCAATAATTAGGTCCATCAACCCACATCCTAAGGGAGGAAATTGAAGATCAATCTCTCTTACCTATCCATAGGTCTCTGAGTCTCTACTTAACAAAGAGATCACAAAATCAGTGTCCCAGACAAAAATGGTCTTCTAGTAAAAACCTAAGGGATCACTTTATGCCTGAGAGTCAAGCTCCCTGACTAGACTCACTAGCCTCCTCATTAATTGACCTAAAGAAGTGAAAATATTCTCAATCAATCCATAGGTCTCCTAGTTGCATCTTAAGGAAGATTGTCCATAATATGATGTTTTACAATCAATGTTCCCTCTCTCTCAAAGAGGGGTTCTCAAAAAATCCTCTATGACATATATAAACTTCATATGGGACAATGATTTTTTCAACACAACAACAACCAGCTCATCAGTAGGGACATACTTTATCCTCTCAGCTCTCCCATGGACGATATTCTGGATATAATTATACTTGATTTTAATGTGCTTCAACTTGTCATGAAATATTAGGTTCTTAGAAAGATTCACACAAATTTGATTATTATAATATATAATGGTCGATTCCCACACTAGATTAGACAAAATGAAAAATAATTTTCAAAGCCACACAACTTCACAACAAGTTAAACATGCAACTATATACTCATCTTCAACTGTAGTCAAAGGGATTGAAGTTTTCTTTCTACTAGACCATGAAATAATAATGGAGCCCAAACCAAAATGGAATCTAGAAGTGCTCTTCCTATTATTATAGCTTCCATTCTAATCAATATCATTAAATCCATGTAGCTTCCATTCTCCATTAGAAAAATATCTTAGACCATATTCAATGGTACCATGCAAATATCTCAAAATATGTTTTACTACAACCTAGTGCACAGGTCGAGTCTCAACCAAAAATTGGTTCAACATGTTCATAGCATAGAAAATTTTAGTTCTAGTGTTCACAAGATAGTACAATGAGCCAATCAATTTATGATACATCAAGGGATCAATCAAATTAGGGTCATAGTCATGTATCTTCTGTAGGAATTTGCAGGGTAAGTTCCTCAGACAGAACACCAGAAGGACACCGCTCACAAACAGATCATAGATCAATACACCAGTATTTTGACGTGGTTAAAACCCTCAGAGAGGGAAACAGTCCACGGCCTGCGCCAACGTGGCTACTACAGGCAATTTATTAATAAAAGAATGAAAATTTACATAAGCTTCTCTCATGCACGGTTAACCTACAAATGACCCTCCATGCGCTTTAAATAGACTTCATGGACCAATCGGGTGTCAAGCCACGGATCAAGTGTCGGTAATACCGAGGAGAGAATGAACCGTCGGATCACTACATATCGTGACCGTCGGATTGTAAGTTACAAAATGTACAACGGTAAAGAAACACACTTTACCTAACTCTATACCTAACTCTATACTAGACCAAGTTGAACTTTACTATTCCTATGTGTCGGAATATCCTAACATAACATCCCCCCTTAAGAACAACTTGGGATAGGATTGAAGGATTTACAATATGACACAATAGGAGAAGGAAGGAGGCACTAGAGCCTATCCCCCCTTAGTGACAACTTCCTGAACTCCAAGCATATATCGAAGTTTAGTGAACTTCGCCTCTGTGAGAGCCTTTGTGAAGATGTCTGCAACCTGACCATCTGTTGACCAATATTGCACTTCAAGAACATGGTCATGAATGAGCTTTCTGATGAAGTGCATGTGAAGTTCAATGTGTTTGCTGCGCTGATGCTGAACTGGATCTTTGCAAAGCTGAATGGCACTTTGATTATCACACCAAAGTGTAGTCTGATGCTGCTGCTCAAAGCCCGATTCTGATAGGATCTGACAAAGCCACAAGGCTTCCTTACTAGC
>APFE030319266.1:0-29567 GCA_000404065.3 Pinus taeda
CCATTGAAACAGAATTTGGGGAGAACAAGAATATTGTTTCTTGGACTTCACGCAAAATCCTTAAGAGCGAAGATTTAATTGCTGTTATCGACTCAAAAATTTCCAAGTCATTTAAGGATCAAATCATCCAGGTCTTGAAAATTGCAGTGTCTTGCACACATAGACTGCCAGCTTTGCGACCTTCCATGAGAGAAGTTGTGCAAATGTTGCTGGATGCAAATCCTTGTAAGTTGCAAGTGAAATTCAACTCCTAAAGTGGTTATTGATAGACCTGTTCAGTTGTAAGGCCAATATCAAGTAACAAGAGCAGATTGTTGCTGATCAGAAGTGCATTTCATACATTAACTACTATCAGTCTTCTTCTTTCTTCCTTAGTTGTGCTTATGCATCTTTTCACTTTAACAAAATGAAAACACTCATGTGTCTACCTCTATGGGTAATACTCCTGTAACTTCATCTTCCAGCAAAATTTGGTCACTTCCTGTAACTTCATGGAGGTAAAAAGAGCAACAAAATGTGATAGTTGCAACTTCTATGTATATATTTGTGTGGATCATGAAAGGTCATAGTCTGGATCATGGCACTTACAAGGCTCTTCTTAATGGCCTTTGTGAATTTTCTCTTGTGGATAAAGCATACGAATTGTATAAGGAGATGGAAAGGACAAATTTCATCTTGGACACTGGCCAAATGAATAGATTGCTGAAAGTCACGTGCATGTCTTGTCATATGGTATTCTAATTCAGGGATTGATGGGTTCAAGGAACATCTCTGAAGCCTTAGACATTTTAGAAACAATGAAGAGGAGAGGGCAGAAACCCTCACTGATAATTTATAATACTATCATCAGAGGCTTAAGTTTAACTGGTCAGTTTGAGAAAGCTGATGATATTCTAGAAGAGATTAGCCATCGGGGTCTCAGGCTTGATGCTTTCACTTATTGCAGTCTTATCGATGGTCTCTGTAAAGCTGAAAAGTTTGACGCAACAATTTGGATTTTTGAAGAGATGCAATTACAAGGCTGTCAGCCTAATGTTCCGACATACACTGCCCTTATCTTGGGGCTTACAAGGGCAGGACGAGTATTTAAGGCTCTGCAATACTTCCGTGAGATGAAGATAAAGGATTTGAAACCCCAGGATTCAATATATAAACATTTAGCTAGTGGCCTCGAAAAGAGAGGCAATGTGAAAATAGCAATTGAGTTGTGGCAAGAAATGATAAGGCATGCAGAAAAGGCTGATGCTTGAAAGGTATCTGTCAGCCATTTTCAAATTATTCTATAGATATCTAATTCTACCAGAATATCTTTGTTTCTAGGATCGCTTAATTCCCGGACCTGATTTTTTTTTTGCTGGCCAATGGTGCAACTCCATTCCTATGCTGAAAACATGTGCAGTGATTTGCAGGTTTTGTCACTACGATACATCCAGTCAGAACAATGGATTTCTGACACTTCTATCTGTCAATTCTTTTAAAAAACAAAGGTAATGTTTTTCTCATTGTCCTTCCCTCCCAATCGTTTTTATCTTTTGTTCATCCTAAGATGATTTTGTGAGTAGGGCATTTTCTGTAGCTTATGGTTGATGGATTAATTTAATTGCCTGTCTATTTCAATTTGAAGTACTCTTTCTGTCATGGATGCCAGATTTGCTCCGAAGATACAAAACAACAGGAGACATGGAAACTGCAGATGCCTCTGAGAGATATGACCACTCAGAATCCAGCGCATCAGATTCGGCAATTGATGCATCTTCTTCTTATCCTCCCCAGCATAATCAATTGGAAACAAATTTTGTTTTTGTTTGTGAGGATTGCCCATGAACCAGTGAGGCTCCTGTATCATTTTGCATACCATAAAAACCCTGTTTACATTGATTCTGCTGTCAGAGGGAAACATGTCATGCGAGACAGATGATTCTCGAGACTTGTATTGGTACTGCAGCTAGCTGGAAGGGTTGGTCCTCGAAGGCATGGAGTGCAGTGGATAATCCCTGTATATAAAATGACCCTATATATGATGACTATTTGTTCGGGCACTAATTGCTGCTGCAGACATGGAATGCCACCCTTTGGAATTGTGGAAAAATCTCATTGTATGATTTAGGTTATAGGGATTCTAGCATTTTTAAGGTTTATGTTTGTTTAACTTAATTGTTCAGTATCTTTGTTAAATATATGCTGTATTTTATTTTAAACTCTGTTTGGCCATAATATGTGTTTTTTAAGTTTGATGGACTGTGTCAGTTCTGGTGCTACTGGACTTTGCTCTAGTCTTTAAAGTGATTAATTGTTATGGAAGTAATTTATGTATTGAATGGTCTGTGCACGTGGTCCCTAATCTTATAAGTCAATATGTTTCATCTCTTAATTGACAGAAATTACCTTTGGGTATGTTTTATTGACAGATTTGGTGAGTCAGTAAATGGTACTCCAAAGCCTACCTCTCCTGGTCTAGGAGAAACAAAAATATCAGAAGAAGAAAAGAGGAAAGCGAGGGCTGAGAGGTTTATTTGGTCAAGTTGGACGGTTTATTTGGTCAAGGGGGCCATGCAGTCTTCGTTTTGCTTTGCAAATGACAAAATGCAATTTCCTATTTTTGACCTAGGTGAATGATTCATTTGCTCAAGGTGGCCATGTGCTGTATAGATTTATAATTGTAAATGGGAGACTTAATTGTATATGATATTTTGATAAAGCTTATGTTCATCTCGATCTGGGTTAGACTGTGATGCAGTATATTTTGCCTTTTTTCCTGAATCTTTAAAATGTGGACTAGCTGTCAACTTTGACATGAATACAGTTGCCCAAATCTATCTCATGTATACAACATACTGTGCTGACTACGAAAAATGCAGAATTTATAGGATTTTGTTATACAAAATACAAACACATGTATGCTTTGGGAATTTGATTTTCTGGTAAAATTCTGATTTGAAGGTAATTTTGTTCTCTCGTTCTCTAAGAATTGGGAGATTTGTAGATCATGCATTGTGGGTGAAAAACATAGAAATTCAACGATTGAGTGAAACTGAATTATGCAACTTGCACCACGTTGTGGAGAGCTAAGTCAAGGGTTCGATGAAACCTTCAGGTTTGGAATTTGGCGAACCTGAAAAAATTCGAAATTCAGTGGTAATGCTTGGTACTAGTGGTAATGCTTCTGAGGACAAGGGCAATCCTTTGACAACAACTCATATACAAAGGTTTCGAAGCTTCTATATCTTAAATGGCTAAACAAGATTTGTTAGACCTGTGGATTTTAGTATATGAAACCATTTATACTTATGTTAGCTCACTAATTGGCTCTCTTATGCAGCAATGTTCTTGGATCATATGCCCATTTCATATGGAATGTCTAATAAGTGGTTCTAGTTAATGGGGCATTGATTTGAGTGTTTAATATATTTTTATTCTTTATCAAAGTATTTTTTTGGTCTATTTGCTTTCTTCAATTTATGCCTTACGGCGTTTCCTTTGCAACATCTGGTGCAAATGCTAGTATAATTAATATTAAAATCAATATCATGATAAACCAATGAAATTATTATTATTTCTATCGGTTTTTTATATTCTTCTTATATAAAGCTGAAGCTGAAGTAAATTCTCAACCATAATGCCTAAGTGGGAACTCAGGTCCAATGTCCAATTGGCTAGCAACCTCTATATTTATATAAAGTTGAAGTTGACATAAATTCTAAATACCATAATGCCTAAGAGGGAACTCAGGTCCAATGTCCAATTGGCTAGCAACCTCTAGATTCATAGTTATTTTAAAAGAAAGTGTGTTTCATAGGGCTATATAAAACGGACGAGGAGAACTACAACACTGAGTTTGACAGCTGTAAGTAAAAAAAGAGAGTGTATAGAATAATTTTGATAATTTCAATGCAAACACATATTTTTTAATTAATATAAAAATGTTAAATATTGTTTTCTTACACAACGACCAAAATTGCTGAGTTTCACTCACTTCACATCATGTTCCTTGAACCTATATGATAGGTTGGTTTTCGGAATATAGTTAATTAAAATTTATTTAATTCACAAAATTATAGGTAATTGCCTCGCCTATATAAGTAATTATTTAAGATATTAATAGTTACAAGTTGGAAAACAAAGTATTTGGATATAGCATAGAATTTTATCAAAAATGTTGAGCTTTTTTCAGTGTTTTTTATGATATTTTTCATAATTTTCTGGGTTAGTTTGATTTGTTGATAATTTTTCATCATTTAATTTGAATTTAAATTTGAGTTAATATATATATATATATATATATATATATATATATATATATATATATGTTATGTTTTAATGACCTCGGAAAATTTATAAATAATTTTTCTGTTGTTACCATTGTAGGTAAAAACATTGAACAAGGATTATTATTTTTAAAAAGATGATTATATATTATTAATTCGGAATTTTGAGCATGGATTGAGTAAGTCACACATAGAGTAACTCTCATGAGGAAGTTGTTTTCTTTTCTTGATCATTTAAAAAAAAAAAAAAAAAACAGCTGCCAGTAGGAAAGGGGGAAAACCCTAACTGTTTTTTTTTCCTCCCATAGTAAAGATGGGAAAGGAAAAAGGGACCGGGCGGTTGAGGAACAGACAGGAAGAGGCAAGAAAAAAAAGAAAGCATGCTAAGTCTGGTGAGGACCAGATAGCATGGGCATAGATGGTGCACTGAATTTGCTGAAGGCAGTGGTCTGGCAAACAAGCTTGGGGGGCGATTCGGTTTTATTGACGAGTCTCGTAGATGGGAGGAAAGAAAAGCAAGAAAACAGTTTCCCAAACTCTGGAGAGGTGTGGGAACTGTAAGGGCAGAAGTACAGGTAAGTATATCTGCAACTCCATATTTCTATAAAAGATTGTATTAGTAAGGAGCACCACGTTAGTGGTATTAGTTATATGGTTAAACTGCCTTTGTTGAGGATTCTATTATAAAAGAGAAACTAGCGATATTCTGTACGAGACTTGGTCTTGGACCCTGTTCTGAAAGTAACATTGGTAAAATTCAACTAAACCCAAGAGTAGGGGTTCCTTAGGTTTAAGGTGGTTACAGGTATCTGTTAAGACTCCCGTAACCCCATAAAACCAGTAGCAGAACCTTGGGGAAACTGTAGGGTTCACATTAAAAAAAAAAGGGATTTATTCATAAGTCTGTAACTTCATCGAATTAAAACAATAGGAAAATTTTTAAAGAAAGGAGAAAATATTCATAAGTCTGTAACTACATGGAACTGAAAACAGTAAAACTGTAAACAAAGTAAGAGAGAGGAGTGTAAGTTCTGGGAACAGCTAAACTCGGTAATAGAAAACGAACATAGTAAAATCCTCCTCTGTGACCAGGTATAATAGAGGAGTTCTTTTTTAAACTGTATTAAAATTCCATTAAGAACAAACCAAATACCGAATATAAATATTAAGCCATAACATTCAGCCGAATCACGATACAATGCCTGTAGAATCACATGGGAATAGAATGAGGTTGGTTGGAACTTTAAATCGGCTTCAAAAGCCTTAAATGAAAACACCATTAGCCAGTCTCAATGCGGCATAGGTATATATATGTATTTCAAAGAAAATAAAACCTGTAACTATGAAAGAAAATTACGAACCCAGAGGTCTGATTAAACACCATAACAGTAAGCACCGAATGCTTTCGGTTACCTATGTATGCAGTTATAATAGAGTAATAAAAGTCGGATAGAAAGCTTACAAGCTTTATCAACCATTCGAACAACAATTTAACCCAGGCATTCCAGAGTGCTGAACGCATATCATACCAACAAACCAAGAATCGATTATATGTATATCGGGTAGACATTGGTAGAACAAATAACGGAAGAATGTCTGAGCAACTTATAAAAATGTTCTTAACAAAAAGAATACAAACATGCCGAGACCTATAAGTCGAAGTCGCCGAGTCATACCATGGACTCCAGGACCCAAGACTCAGGAATCCATAACTTTATATCGGAACAGAGGAAGTACAAAAAGGAAAAGATGTAATATATTATATTCACATTTAACTTGTTCAAGAGCATGCAGATGGGTTAGAACAAAGACTAATAGACTCATCAAAACCCTTACAGTACAGAACGAAGAAACAATATTTATATAACTTATGACCAGGTGCCATTCAACCAGTATTGAATATTACATTTCAAATAAACACCGAACTGTTCGTCCTTAAATAAGACAAAATATATAGCGTGATACATTCATATAAATTCATGAGGACAGAAGCCTCATTGAGCGACGACTGTGGATGACTCTCACGGCCGAGAGGATAAAACAATCGAAGACATTCTTCCAAAAGTAATCATCGAACCTGACAAGGGAATGAACAGTGTTAAGCCGTTGAACCCGCATCCTACCCAAACAATAACCTGGTGCAGCAAGGGTTTGGAATGAACTTACCTGGAGGAGTTCATCGATACATCTGAACAGGGACTACTACCTTTACATCCGCGGCGACGAAGCGCTCCAATTCCTTCATATTCGCGTAGTGAAACAATTTAGAAAACATCCCATAGCTTACCATCAAAATCTAGATCGATTCAAGATAGCAGCGAAGAAAAACAAACCGCTTAAGTGATACCTGAACTGTTGAGCAAGGTCACGGGATAGGTAACTTGGAGGCGCTCGGCTCGCCTTCAAACGAAAAGGCATGAGTAGACCTCTGGACCGAGGCCACAATCGGTGGAACCCTCTGGAAGCCGAACTCTATATCGGAGGAACCCTCTGGAGGCAGTGCTCGCAAACACCAAATGGAGACCAAAACCCTTAGGCGCTGCCATGTATAGTTGACCGGAGCAAATATAGCCGTTCGATGGAGGGGAATGGATACCCTCCATCGATTTAATCCAGAATCCCGAGGATCAGTGTACTCTGCTGTAACATTAATGTCAAACAGCTATCAACAGCTATCACCGGGATCACCATCTGAGTTGGAGTAAAGCAGATCATGAGGAGAGTCTAGCTGTCATCCTCTCGGCTAGTTAACCATTAATACGCTTTGGGGAAACAAACCGCCAACAACAAACATTAGGGTACATGAAATCCAAGTGCCGGAAAAAGGGTAACTATATAAGGTTTGATATGGGCCATTGTAATTTACCATGAATGGTTGGCACGGTAATTATACCTTCTATATTAATGTATAAATGACAAAAACTTTTTTTTTTTTATTATCGATATTTTTATGAGGTTGGGAATTGTGACATGTGTTATTAGAGCCCAGTTACAGAACTGAGGCCTCTGGGAAAAATAGAAGTGGCATATAGAGATATTATCAATAATAAAATACATATACCCATTTAGTTGTTAATAGTATGCTAATTCTTCTCTCGCTGTTGTCATTTAATTTTAGATCAAGTACAGGGCCAGGAGTCCAAGGAACCGCAGCATGAGGAGGACAAATAGTACATCTCGCAGATATGCGATGGGACAGGGAGCACATGGTCCCGAAAATAACCCTGAACTATGGGTACAGCTCGGGGAAGAAGCCAGAGTTACAAACCAGGCGATTCTGGAAACAGTGCTGGAGCTTAAGAATGAGATGGCTCGGTTACGAGAGGACAATGCACGACTAACGATGGAACAGGAAAGAATTTTAAAAAGTTTGTTCGACAGGCAGAACCAGCCACTAGTTAATCCTAACACGAAACAACAGAGAATATCAAAAGAACAGAACCATCATATACCCCCTGAAAGATCAGAAGAACAAGAGGAACGTTCTGACAATGCGTTTGAACAACAAACCTCAAAAAGGCAAAGGGTGGAGTTGCAAGGGGAATTTCGCAATATTAAACCACCGCACTTTGACGGGGAACAGGAAGAAGCAGCTGAAGCATGGTTAATTAATATGAAAAAGTATTTTCAGCTGTACGAGTATGACCATAACCTTAAAGCATGTTTGGCTATTTTTCAATTGCAGGGAAATGCTACCTTATGGTGGGAAGAAGTTAAGATTGTAAAGGGAGTAACCGAGCAGACCATTACTAGGGAAAATTTCCAAAGGTATTTTAAAGAGAGATATTTGACCGAGCGCTTCTATAATGAAAAGGCAAGAGAATTCCACAATTTGCGGTTGGGACAGCAGACTATGGACGAATTTATCACCCGTTTTACCTCCTTGCTCCGCTATGTGCCATATATAAGGGAGGAAAAAGTAAAAGTGCAACAATTTGTTAGCAGCTTGCCATCGTATATGCGGGAGAGGATTGAGTTTGACAATCCAAAGTCAATGGACGAGGCAATCCGTAAAGCCAGAATCTGTTATCAACAAAGTAAACAAAAAGGGGAAGCTGCTGGCAGAAAATGGAATGAGAAAAAGGGCTTTAAGTCAATCGGACACAATAAAGGAAATCGCTGTGGCGGAAGCAAGGGAAATGGCAAGGGACCGAACAACATAATTACATCAAGAATTGCATCCAAATTTAGGACAGCAAATGAATCCAGGGTCAGCGAGCAGCATGCAAGACTAGACAGCGAAGGTACAGCAAGGCCCCCGATGCAGTGCTGGGGTTTTGGGGGGCCGCACTACGTCAAAAACTGTCCACAGCATAAGGGAACTGAACAGTTATCCCAAATCCATGAAGCCTCAATGGTCGGCGAAGTTGGACGTAGCGTACCAAAGATTAATGCAGCTCTGGATGATCGATAGGCAAAATATCAACCAACCATGGTCGAATTTGAAGGTAAAATCTCAGACCTTACCATAGTTGTTTTAATTGACCCAGGGGCTACACTAAGTTATATGAGTCCAAAGGTGGTGGAACACTGTAATTTGCAACCTGTTAAATTCAAAAACCCATGGCTAGTACAATTAGCTACAGGAGCCAAGAAGCGAGTAATAGCAAAAATCAATGACTGTTCTTTCACCATAGCTGGACAACCAGTAATGGTTGATCTGAACGTGCTCCCCCTCGGTTCATATGATATTTTAATTGGTATGGATTGGTTGGAAAGGCACTGGTCGTTAGTTGATTGCAAAACCAAGATTATTTATTATAGAGATCAGCATGGAGCTAGAAAAGAAATGCAAGGAATTAAGCGACCAGTGCAAGTCCGACCAATAACTACAACCCAACTAGCAAAATGTATCCGAAAAGGGTGCCAGATTTATGCTATTCAAGTGGGTTATGCAGATTCCAAGGATAAAACAGCTACATTGGATAGTATCCCTGTAATATGAGAGTTTGCAGATGTATTTCCGGAAGAGATTCCCGGACTACCGCCAAAAAGGAATATAGATTTTACCATTGAGTTGGTATCGGGCGCAGCCCCAGTGTCACGAGCACCCTATAGAATGAGTGTGCTTAAATTAACAGAATTAAAAATGCAGTTGCAAGAATTACTAGATAAAAACTATATTCTTCCTAGCGTGTCTCCATGGGGAGCCCCAGTATTATTTGTTAAGAAAAAAGGCGAAACCCTTCATATGTGCATTGATTACCGTCAGTTGAATAAACTGACCATCAAAAGCAAATATCCTTTACCTCGGATTGACGAACTGTTTGACCAAGTGAAAGGTGCAACAATGTTCTCTAAGATTGATTTTCGATCAGGTTACCACCAGATCCGAATTAAAGAGGAGGATATTGCTAAAACAGCTTTTAGAACAAGATATGGTCATTATGAATTCATGGTATTACCTTTCGGGTTAACCAACGCCCCTGAAACTTTCATGTGTTTAATGAACAACATATTTCATCAATATCTGGATCGATTTGTGCTGATATTTATCGATGATATATTAATATATTCCCGCACCATAGAGGAGCACCAGGAACATCTCAGAATGGTGCTACAGACCCTTCGAGAACACCAGTTATACGCTAAGTTTAGGAAATGTGATATCTTCAAGGAAGAAATCCAGTACTTGGGTCACGTAATTACAAGGGACGAGATTGCAGTAGATCCAGAAACGATAAAGGCCATAATGGAGTGGCCCGTACCAAAGGATGTAGCGAATATCCGGTCCTTCATGGGATTAGCCGGGTATTATAGACGAATTGTGGAGGGCTCCTCCAAAGTGGCTTTCCCTATCACTTCCTTGCAGAAAAAGGGGAGACCATTCCAATGGACCCCAAACTGTCAGAAAAGCTTCGAGCAGTTGAAGCATCTGCTCACCTCAGCACCTATTTTGAGTATAGCTAATCCTGATAAAGAGTATGTGGTATGCACTTATGCAAGCAAAGAAGGATTGGGGGGTGTATTAATGCAAGGAGGTAAAGTGATTGCATATGAGTCGAGAAATTTAAAAGAGCACGAACAGAAATACTCTGCTTACGATTTGGAGTTGGCTGCTGTCATACATGCCTTAAAAATGTGGCGGCATTACCTTATGGGTAGGAAGTTTCTATTGCTGACTGACCACCACAGTCTGACTAATTATTTTAGCCAGCCCACTTTAAACGTTAGGCAAGCACGGTGGGTGGACTTCTTAAGTGGCTTTGATTTTGATATTAAACATTTGCAGGGAAAGGAAAACCGAGTGGCAGATGCCTTAAGTCAGAAGGTACAAAACTTGTACAAAATCTCCATCAGTGGATGGAAAAGTCCTTTTTGGGAAATGATAAGGAAAACATCAGAACAAGATGCTGAATATCAGCAAATAAAACAGCAATTACAGCAGTCCAACAACGGGAAAATTCAGCAAGAATATGAGTTGGATGATGCAGGGATGTTGTACTACAAGAAAAGGTTATATGTACCAAACCAAAGCAGTATTAAAAATCTGATATTGGATGAATTCCACATCAGTCATTATGCGGGTCACCCGAGTTACCAGAAAATGATCACTGCAATTCGGAAAGATTATTTTTGGCCGGGAATGAAGAAGAATGTGGCTGAGTACTTGGCACGGTGCTTAGAATGCCAACAAATCAAAGAAGAACATCAACACCCAGCAGGATTATTGCAACCATTACCTATTTCAGAATGGAAATGGGAAACCATTTCCATGTACTTTATCACTGGATTACCTAAGACAACGAGGAACAACGATTCCATTATGGTGGTAGTAGACAAGTTGAGTAAAGCTGCACATTTTATACCTGTGCAATCCACGTACAAGGCTGCACAGATTGCTCATATTTTTATGCAGAATGTGTTCAAATTACATGGGCTTCCGAAAACAATAATTTCAGATCGTGATGTGAAATTCACATCAGCCTTTTGGAGAACGTTATTCGCTGGATTAGGAACTCAGCTGAACTTCAGTACAGCATATCATCCCCAAACTAAAGGACAGACAGAACGAGTGAACCAAGTGGTAGAGGATATGTTAAGGGCTTATGTAATGCAACAACCTATGCTGTGGGAAGAATATTTACACTTGGTAGAATTCGCGTATAACAATGGGTATCATACCTCGACGCAAATGAGTCCTTTCGAAGTTCTGTACGGCTAGAAATGCCGTACACCTTCAAGCTGGGGTGGACCTGAAGATAGGTTGAGTTTAGGACCTGAAATGCTTAAAGAAATGGAAGACATGGTGAAGAGGGTACGTGCTAATTTGAAAGCTGCTCAAGGCAGACAGAAAAATTTTGCTGACCGGAAAAGAGGTTCAAGGAATACCAAGTTGGGGACCATGTTTATAACAGAATTCAAGCTAAAAAGAGTACATTGCAATGGAGCGGGTGTGCCAAATTAGCACCCCGATACTGTGGACCCTTCCAAGTCTTGGCAAGGATCGGACCAGTGGCTTACCAACTCGCCTTGCCAAGTCACATCCGGGTTCACAATGTTTTCCATGTGTCAGTGTTAAAAAAATATGTCTATGACCCTAGGCATATGATCAGATGGCAGGATATTCAGGTGGGAATTGTTGCTACAATAAACCTGGCACAAGAATCATTAAAAAAAAAAAACTAACTTAGAATGTTGCATGTTGCAGGTCGAGTTGGAAGGAGAGGTCCTGGTCGAGCCACTGAGCATCCTCGACCAGGAGAAGGGTAGCGAGACGAGCTATTACCCAAGTTAAAGTGCAGTGGCGACATTTTGGGCCTGAGGAGGCCACTTGGGAAGATGAAGCACTAATGAAAAGGACCTATCTAGGGCTATTCATGGCTGAGAGACATCGAGATGATGCCCAATCTTAGGGGGAGGAGATGTAATGACCCCGGAAAATTTATAAATAATTCTTCTGTTGTTACCAATGTAGGTAAAAACATTGAACAAGGATTATTATTTTAAAAAAAATGATTATAATATTATTAATTCGGAATTTGAGCATGGATTGAGTAAATCACATATACTAACTTCTCATGAGGAAGTTGTTTTCTTTTCTTGATAATTAAAAAAAAAAAAAAAACAGTTGCCAGCAGGAAAGGGGGAAAACCCTAACTATTTTTTTTCCTCCTATAGTAAAGATGGGAAAGGAAAAAGGGATCGGGCAGTTGAGGAACAGACGGGAAGAGGCAAGAAAAGAAAAGAAAGCATGCTAAGTCTGGTGAGGACCAGATAGCATGGGCACAGATGGTGCACTGAATTTGCTGAAGGCAGTGGTCTGGAAAACAAGCTTAGGGGGAGATTCGGTTTTATTGACGAGTCTCGTGGACAGGAGGAAATACAAGCAAGAAACCAGTTTCCCAAACTCTGGAGGGGTGTGGGAACTGTAAGGGCAGAAGTACAAGTAAGTATAACTGCAGCTCCATATTTCTATAAAAGATTGTATTATTAAGGAGCACCACGTTAGTGGTATTAGTTATATGGTTAAACTACCTTTGTTGAGGATTCTATTATAAAATAGAAACTAACGATATTCTCTACGAGACTTGGTCTTGGACCCTGTTCTGAAAGTAACATTGGTAAAATTCAACTAAACCCAAGAGTAGGGGTTCCTTAGGTTTAGGGTGGTTACAGGTATCTGTTAAGACTCCCGTAACCCCATAAAACCAATAGCAGAACCTTGGGGAAACTGTAGGGTTCACCTTGAAAAAAAAGGGATTTACTCATAAGTCTGTAACTTCATCGAATTAAAACAGTAGGAAAATTTGTAAAGAAAGGAGAAAATATTCATAAGTCTATAACTACATCGAACTGAAAACAGTAAAACTGTAAGTAAAACTATAAATAAAGTAAGGGCGAAGAGTGTAAGTTCTGGGAACAGCTAAACTCGGTAATAGAAAACGAACATAGTAAAATCCTCCTCTATGACCAGGTATAATAGAGGAGTTCTTTTTTAAACTGTATTAAAATTCCATTAAGAACAAACCAAATACCGAATATAAATATTAAGCCATAACATTCAGCCGAATCACGGTACAATGCCTGTAGAATCACATGGGAACAGAATGAGGTTGGCTGGAACTTTAAATCGGCTTCAAATGCCTTAAATGAAAACACCATTAGCCAGTCTCAATGCGGCATAGGTATATATATGTATTTCAAAGCAAATAAAACTTGTAACTATGAAAGAAAATTACGAACCTCGAAGTCTGATTAAACACCATAACAGTCAGCACCGAATGCTTTCGGTTACCTATGTATGCAGTTATAATAGAGTAATAAAAGTCGGATAGAAAGCTTACAAGCTTTATCAACCATTCGAACAAGAATTTAACCCAGGCATTCCAGAGTGTTGAATGCATATCATACCAACAAACCAAGAATCAACTATATGTATATATCGGGTAGACATTGGTAGAACAAATAATGGAAGAATGTTTGAGAAACTTATAAAAATGTTCTTAACAAAAAGAATACAAACATGCCGAGACCTGTAAGTCGAAGTTGCCGAGTCATACCATGGACTCCGGGACCCCAGACTCAGGAATCCATAACTTTATATCGGAACAGAGAAAGTACAAAAAGGAAAAGATGTAATATATTATATTCACATTTAACTTGTTCAAGAGCATGCAGATGGGTTAGAACAAAGACTAAAGAACTCATCGAAACCCTTAGTGTATAGAATGAAGAAACAATATTTATATAACTTATGACCAGGTGCCATTCAACCAGTACTGAATATTACATTTCAAATAAACACCGGACTGTTTGTCCTTAAATAAGACAAAATATATAGCGTGATACATTCATATAAATTCATGAGGACAGAAGCCTCATTGAGCGACGATTGTGGATGGCTCTCACGGCCGAGAGGATAAAACAATCGAAGACATTCTTCCAAAAGTAATCATCGAACCTAACAAGGGAATGAACAGTGTTAAGCCATTGAACCGGCATTCTACCCAAACAATAACCTGGTGCAGCAAGGGTTCGGGATGAACTTACCTAGAGGAGTTCATCGATACATCTGAACGGGGACTACTACCTTTACATCCGCGGCGATGAAGCGCTCCAAGTCCTGCATATTCGCATAGTGAAACAATTTAGAAATCGTCCCATAGCCTACCATCAAAATCTAGATCGATTCAAGATAGCAGTGAAGAAAAACAAACCACATAGGTGATACCTGAACTGTTGAGCAAGGTCACGGGATAGGTAACTTGGAGGCGCTCTGCTCGCCTTCAAATGAAAAGGCATGAGTAGACCTCTGGACCAAGGCCACAGTCGGTGGAACCCTCTGGAAGCTGAACTCTGTATCGAAGGAACCCTCTGGAGGCTTGCAAACACCAAATGGAGACCGAAACCCTTAGGCGCTGCCATGTATAGTTGACCGGAGCAAATACAACCATTCGATGGAGTGTAATGGATACCCTCCGTCGATTTAATCCGGAATCCCGAGGATTAGTGTACTCTGCTGTAACATTAATGTCAAACAGCTATCAACAACTATCATCGGGATCACCATCTGAGTTGGAGTAAAGCAGATCACGAGGAGAGTCTAGTTGTCATTCTCTCGGCTAGTTAACCATTAATACGCTTTGGGGAAACAAACCTCCATCGTACCGCTAGCAATAAACATTAGGGTACATGAAATCCAAGTGCCGGAAAAAGGGTAACTATATAAGGTTTGATATGGGCCATTGTAATTTACCATGAATGGTTGGCACGGTAATTATACCATCTATATTAATGTATAAATGACAAAAACTATATATATATATTTTTTTATTATCGATATTTTTATGAGGTTGGGAGTTGTGACAGTTTATGAGCGTGTTTAAATTACAAGACATTTTATTTGATTTTTTATATCAAATGTTTCACTATAATATCTTTATATTAAGTTATATAAATTTTATCTACACCATAAAATAAGTTATAAATATTTTTAGTAATGCCAAACTAATTAGTGATAATACATAGGTTAAATATAAGAATTTTAGGTATTTCAATATCAATGCACAATAAGAGCGTGAGAATAACTCGTATAAGGAATCTATCTAAACTAAATCATCTTAATATGTCTAACATCCCATTGAAATATTATAGTTGTACAAAAAAAATATTTGAATTCAATGCGAAATCACTAAATCATCTTAATATGTCTAACATCCCATTGAAATATTATAGTTGTACAAAAAAAACTGATATTTGAATTCAATGCGAAATCACTTCAAGTTAATCCCTTTCCCATAACCCTAGGGTGTGGGAGTTGTTGATTGAATGATGATGCTGTGAGTATCTTATAAGTGGAGGGAGTGTACCTCTCTTGGAGTGTCTTCACAATGGTCTACTAGAAACTATGATGTTTTTTAATTAAATTTCTTGCCTCTTAGTGCTCCTATAAAGAACCAAGGAGGAAGTAAAAATCCTATTGATGTTGAGTGGGGAAGGTTGTTATCATTCTCTCATGTTTGGTGGGGATGGTGGACATCATTTTATCATGTTCTATCATGTTAAGTGGGTGGGGAAGGTGGTCAGAAAAATAAATATTTAATTTTAAGAGTTTCTCACATTTCTATTAAGGATATTCACTATTGATTTGGGTATTTTAAGAAAGCTTAGAGTGTTGATTTATTTCCACTTACCATAGTACATCAATTTAGAATGATTAAATAGGGGATTAAGTTGATCCATTACAACGAATAGTTTTGTAAAGTAAACAAGTGTTCTCTAACAAGGGCCTTTGAAGAGTAGTATGCAAGACTATCAAATTTTCAACATATTTTTCAAGATTTTTAGTTGAAGTTTGTCTGTGTTTTCATGTTTTTTATTATTATTATTAATGATGTAATGTAGCTGCAAATAAATTATCACTTAATTTTAATTTTCAAGATTAAGGATGTATTTAAATCTATTCATCTATGATCCATAATTCTATCATGTATACTAATAGACCACTTAAAACTCATTATCAATTAATTTTTAATTCGATTTGTAAAAAATGTATCTTTATTTATATGGTTTTTATTGTAAGAATGCATCACATTTATAAATGGTAACTAATAAAAAGTTCAATAGATAGATTTTTATCTTATTTATTTCTATGCTAGAATTTCATTTACAAATAATTAATCTAAGAATTGTAATTTATAAAATATTAATGTGAATAAAGAAATCAAATTCCATACTGTGTAAAATTTTCAAAAACATCTATATATGAGTCATGTGCATAAATATTGAGAGTTCACTTCACTCTCAATATCACTTAATTATTCTATTTTTATTAAAAAAAATTGTTTCAACTGCAATATCACATAAGTACACTCATATCAATAGATATAGTTAAATAAATGTCAATAACTTACATTTACAAATAATAATTTTAAGAATATATATTTATTAATGGTTATGGAATGAGAAGTCAAATATGTTTGAACTCATTCATATGTGACTCATCTCCTAGTAATAGAACACTTAACATTAATTATCAAGAAATATTATTTTTTAGGAAATACATTATTATGTTTATCAAATTTTATTTCAAAAATTATATATAGCATTTATATTGTCATATTAATGTATATAAATAAGTAAAAGTCAATAAAATCTCAGTTTCTTGTTGGCTTATATGAGATGACTTGAATTTTATTTAAAATTACAAATTCACAATAAGTTATGGATAATAAAATAAAATTCTTCATAATTTAAAAAGTAGTTCAAAGACATAATTAAGCTATGTTACGTCTTCACCTAGTCTAAATAGTCCACTTAATATTCATTATCATTTAACTATATTCCTTTAAGAAATGTAATTTTATCTATAATGAAATTTTATTTCAGAAATTACAATCACATTTATACATTCATATTAATTTATATTATAGATAATTATAAGTCATTAAGTGACATTGTGCCTTCTTAAAGTATAATATGAATGATTGCAATAATAAACATTACTTGATTTAAATATACAAATTTTAAAAAATTATGAATTACCAAATCAAATATCTTATAGTTTAAAAGGTTCAAGGTCATTTAGCCCATTACCCGTCTTTTTTAATAATAATAATAATAATAATATTATTATTATTATTATTATTTCACATTTATACACATTAGTGTTAGTGCAAATAAATAAAAATAAGTCAATAAATAAGTTCATCCATCATTATTCACATGAGATTATTTCAATTATAAATAATTAAAATACAAAATATTAAAAAACCATTTGATGAAACAAAATCAATGTCTAAACATCTATAAACAATAAGAAAAACGTATATTAATATTATTATCAATTTTCCTATATTTAAAGAAAATATAAAATCATACAAATTTATCCACCAAAAGTTATGTTAAATTAGTATTGAAAAACATAATATATTGTAAATATTTTTATTTAAAATATATCTTTATCTAGTATAATGAAATCTACCCTAATGTATAGACTTTTATATAAATTTGGTTTCACTAATATCCAATGAATTGAGAAATAAATTTTGATATATTTATTAGCAACACAATTAATTTTTCATCTTCATATTCATATTTAAGGCATTTTCCTATGAAAAGAATTCCCTCCAATGCCACATGTTATTTTGTATACCTTTGATTTAGGTGTTAGACTATAGAAATCGCATCCCAATTAAAAGCCTACTCGTGCCATCCTCGTGTTTTGATCAGGGGGCCGTATTTATGCCTGAACCCTATAGGCGGGTTTTCTATCCATAATCAATTCATAGCTCCCGTAGTTACGCTCATCATGTCCTACCGACCTACAAAAGTTGCAGAATAGTTTTTGCAGTGTCTGTACAAACTTCTGCAACAAATGACAGTTATCCGTGGCATGTTATCCTGCTACCTGACATAGTGCACCACAATGCAGGCCCTGTGCTTGGCCTTGCTTGATCTTTTGGCCTCAAAGGCGTTGGTCCTTATCCTACCATGTGGTTTGCAAAGACCAGGAAATGATCTTTGTCATGCCCCTAATCCTTGCATTTCAGGCACCATACCTCTTCGTGCACCTCTGATTGAATTGTTCTGTCATGCTTCAAACTTTGCATCTCAAGGCAAAGATTTTTCAACTACGCATGGATCTGTTGAACCCCCAGATTTGGATCTTGCATTGGTGTTTCATGCAATCTCATTGTAATCTCCAAGGCCTCTGTCTGAGTTTTTATATTCTATTGTGATAGTGCAACCCTTACGTGTGGCAGGAGTGAAGCCATGAACAATTCACAGTACTATCCATCTATTAACTTCATATTAGCTTTGCAGATTTTACACTTCAATCTCTGATCTAGTTCCCAAGGTGTCTCACCTGGTTTCATCACGATTTCCTTGAACCCTACAATCGACTATGCCTCAGATTCAGGCCTACTGAATTCTTTTTTCAGTGCGGTCTGGATGTCTGACACTCCAATGTTTCAGTTATCATTAGAGAACTTAATGTACTAGGTTATCATGTGATCATACATCGCACTAACTAGTGTTTCCTTCTTCATGTGATCATCTTTGATGCCTTGAGCTTCCCATACAGTTTTTACGACAAACCAGAATTGGTCCGAGTCCTCATTTCCCAAGCCTTTAAACAAAGGCAACTTCATTGAATTTTCCATGCTGAACTGCGGTGGAGGTGGAGGTGGAGGTGGTATGGGTGAAGTCACAGGTGATGGTGGTGATGTTGTAGGTGGTGTGGGTGGAGGTGGAAGTTGCGGGAACCCTTGTCTTATTAACTGAATAGAACATCGCAAAGAAGCCTGCGCTACTCCCTCTTCATCACCCAATGGAGGTGAAATCAATGGCCTATATTCAGGACCGTTTCTTCCTTCATTCATGTAAGTTTTTCCACTTCGTGTAGCTCCAAACATCAAGATAGCTGCATAACCCATTTTTTGCACAATAACATCTTAATCCAGGTATTCAAAGATTTCAAGTACTTACCTCATGGTCCTTTGAAAAAGTGCTGCTCCGCCTCGCTGTAGCTGACTGAGGTGTTGACCGCAAATTCAGTCACAAATCCTCGTATGATTTGATCAAGCCAATGATCGATAGTGCAAGCGATCTTATCCTCAGAGGCTTCTAGTCACTGTACTAACTCCGGGGTCCAAACAATAGGACTGTCAAGTCTCCACCTTCCTTGGCTATCTGCTAGCTTCGCGATCCAATCATATAGCTCAACGAGAAAGGAATAGAAAAAGATCTCATGGATTTCTATATATAGGTACCTATCCATCCACTATTCCTTTGTCAGTTGGGGTTTTCTATTCTCCTACGCCGTGAATTCGTGGATCTTCCTATCCAACCAGTCTCTGATCTCTTTCTTAGTTGGATTCTAGTGATACGACATCACACATCTCTTATGTGGATTCTTGTCCTGGCAACGAAACCATTTTTTGGCTTGGTGGGGCCTGACCTAGGTTCAACATTAATTAGCCAAACAAATCCCTTCACTACTGGCCCTCTCAGCATTAGCCTGTGGAGCATGGACTGACATCACACATCTCTTATGCAGATTCCTGTCCTGGCAACAAAACAATTTGTTGGCTTGGTGGGGTCTGACCCAGGTTCAACATTAGTAAGCTAAGAAAATCCCTACACTACTGGCCCTCTCGGCATCAGCCCACAGAGCGTGGAACAAAGTCTCACCTGAAGCAGTATGGGGGGATTCTGGAACCAAGTTTCCGCACCCTGAGATGGTTGTGGTGTTAGTTTATTCCTTCTATTCTTTCTTTCGCGTAGGTCATTGAGTTCTTAGGCTTTGTCTGTCTAACTCTTTACTCTGCCCTTCTGTACCACCACGAAGGGGTATGATCGGCCTTCGTGCAGCCCTAACCTATGGTTCAGTTACTTTCGCACTGCTAAGGCAATGTATGGTGCAGATTTTCAAACTAGCCTAAGTGTCTTACTTATCTTATTAAATAGTCATAGTTAGCACCACGTAAATAGATATCCTTATTTGTGTTCAATTATCTAACGTAATGACATACATTCACGCATCACATAAACATTATAAATGAAATTCATACACAATATGACAAAATGAATTAACAGGAAACAAGACACATAATTTGTAGAATGCTTCTCTTTATTGATATCTTCAGATGATTACAGACTTTATCCACGCTGCGCACATAGCTGCAGGGGTCCGCGTACTAAGCTACGGACTTCCACCCTAGGCCTCTGTGCACTCAGCTGTAGATCCTCTACCTACACTAAGACCTGAAACTTAGACTTTTCTCCTTATTGCTCAAGACTTCATGATTCTTACAACTTCTTATCACTACTTAGAGCGAGCTTACTTAGGTCTTTTTATACAATCCCATGGTCCATGGACCTTGGATAGATCTTTACAGCCAACTTTACTTTACAAAAATAAGGACGGACAACCCTTTATGACTCATGACACCTTCGCGCTCCGCGACCACAAAATGCGGAGACTTTACAACTTTATTACAAAATTCGACCCAAAATATGGGCTTTTAGTCCCAAAACTATCCTTAGGGGATCCCGTTCCCAACATGAAGTAAATTTGTCCATGTATCTCATCCAATAATTCATCAATTATAGGAATGGGAAATTTATCTTTTGAAGTGAGCTTGTATAGCTCTCTATAATCCAAACACCTATGCCATCATCCATCCTTCTTGTGCACCAATACTACTTGAGAAGAGAAATAACATTGGCTATGTTGAATTATACCTACCTCTAGTATTTCTACAACCTTACATTCAATTTCACTCTTATGGGCATAGCGATATCTATAAGGTCATATTTGGAGGAATACCTCCTTGAATCAAGTGAATAGCATGATCATGATAGTGAATAGGTGGGATACCTTTAGGAGTCTCAAATACATTGGGACTCTTTGGACATCTTGTGTAATTACCTCTTGTTGTTTCTTCTTAAAAAAAAAATTCATGCCATTAGACCTGATTATCTTCCCATATTTCCTTGTGATACCCATTATATCAATTTCCTTTCCTTCCCATAAAAATGTCAAGAAAATTTATTGAAAATTAAAAGCTACCATCCCCAAAGGTTGTAACCATTGGACTCCTAATACAATATCTGCACCACTCATTAGAATGGAAAGAATTGGAATATTCGATACATATTCCCCAAGGTTAGATTGATATTATGGTACTTCCCTAAGTAATTTATAGTTCCTCCATTTGCAACCATCACTTGACACTTTGGTGTTGGATATAGAAAGCAATTCAAATCCTTGGCTATCTTACAATGAATAAAATTATGGGTACTACCTGAATCAATCAACATTATTACCTTTTTCTTCTTGATATATCTTTCTATCTTGAGAGTTTGAGGAGTGGTAATTTTTGTCAATGCATTATAAGATATGGTCATACTCATTTCTTCTTTTTCAACCTTGGGGGTTGCTTCCTGGTGTATATCTTTTTCTTTTGATGTTTCTTGTTCATTTTCTTCTTTCTATTCACAATCTATATAAAATTATTTATTCTTAGCAAAGTTATGCCCTTTAATATATTTTCTATCACAATTGTAACAAAGCCCTTTTGTTATTTTTTCCTCCGATTTTTTGTGGTGTCAACCTTATAGATTGTGGGAGGCTAGGAGCAACAATACTTCCATATTTATAGTTTTGAATGGTAGACCTCCTTTTTTCCATCATTTCACTTTCAACTTTTCTTGCCATCGTAAATGCATTCTCCAATGGCTTAGGTTCTCAAAGGTGAATCTGACGTTGGATGCTATATTTTAAAGTCCCTAGGAAGACATCAGTTATATGTTCCTATGGAATATCAATTACCTTATTAAATCTTTGGAAGTCCTCAATGTGTTCCCCAACTAAACCTTTTTGTTTGAGATTTATCAATTGGATAAACAATGAATTCCGCTTTTTGTCCTCATAATGTGATATCAATTACTCCAAAGCAATAGATAACACATAAACTGCTTGGGTTCTAAATATAAAGATGCAATGCATACCTTTTTTGTGTGTTGCACACCTTGTAGATCAAATAATTTCTCCATGTGTAGTATCCATGTTACTGGATCCTTATCATCAAACTTACACATATCGATCTTTGGAATATGGTTGTTATTCCACCCAAATTTAGTGTCTCTAAATTCATGATTCAAATTCTTTTATTTCTCATAATGTGTTTTAGGTAATACCCTATCACCATTAAGAAGCATTTCTTGTAGCGACTTTGTCAAACCTTTCATTTTTTGTTTTAAACCATCCTTCAAACCTTCAATGTTTGCTTTTAGACTATCCATGTCCCTTTATTTTTTGCTTCTAAACTATCCATCTTAACATTAATCACTCCCAATTCATTTTTGGTTTCTCTTTGTGAGAGCGAAAATTGTGCGCTTGATCCTGTAATTTTAATATATCATGTTACATTTCTTCTTATTCATGCATCATGGTAGAGATTTCTAAGGGCATAATGGGTGTAGAATTATTTTTTTTTGGAGGAATTTAGGAAAAAATTAATGATATCTATGCTTCACTATGCCCTTTGAATCACTTCAAACTGATTTTTGAAACAAAGGCTATACAAATTAAAAAATACACACCATTTAAGAGCTTGATTTTGAGCTTGTTGATAAGATTAACATTGAAAATATTGTATGTTTGTGATTTCTGCTTCCCAACATCTGAAATATCATCATGTGGTAGACCTTTATGTCTTCGTTCCAATCCCACCAGTTAGACTAAGTTTGGATTCTTCAAGATGAAATTATACCAAATATCCCACGATGACCTGATTATGGACGAGTTCATTAGAGAAACTTGTGTGGTATTCGATGTGCCATTGTTTTAACCTCTTTCCTTTAAATTTGTACAAAGAAAAATACACTGCATGCAATTTCATTCAAATTTTATGAAATTGAAATCCGATGATGGAAGAGAAAGTTATGACGATTTTCCCTCAGACATTTTTTTTTTAATTTTTTTATTTTTTATATATTGAATTATGGAGCATGTAGAAACCATAACTTCCCTTGACATATCTCCAAAAATATAGAAAAAAAGGGTCTGAAATTGTAACCATATGTTCATCAATAATTTTCCTTCATGTGGTCATAATTTCACAGTCTGAAGCTTTGCAAAAAAAAGTTGTTGAAAAAATTACACAATGACCCATTTGAAGTAGAAAAATACTAGAATAAAGAGCTTTGATACCAAATTTTCTGTATACAACTCAAAATAACTCAAAAACTTATGTAAATATAGATCAATGATTATATAATAAGCCACTTCAAGGGGGAAACCTCCCTTTACATGACATAAAATATTTTTTTTTGGATAATTCAACTGACAAAATCTCCTTGGTATATATAGGAGTCTGAAGGGTCAAAATATAATTAGGGCCTACATAAAAATAATAATGTAAGGGACCAAACAACAATAACAATATGGGGGCTAAAATAATAATATAGGGACCAAACAATTTCATATTTAGAGTCATATTAATGTATAGTTTTTATACATGGCCCTTCAATGAAGGTTGAGATCCTATATGTCAATAAGGAATTTGTAATGGTGGATTAGGGTTTTAGGTAAACTATTAGCTAGGGGCTTTGATTTAAATAATTTTCAAATTCCCTACTTGATAAACTTTACTATCATAGGCACAATCAATCTTGGTGTAATGGAGCATTTTCTTTTAATAGCTTCAACATGACTTTCAATTCTTTTCTCTATACTAATTTTGTTATCATTTGTGTTAGATTCAAGCATGTCTACCTTAATATATATTTTGTATCATAAATGTTGTTTGCGTGATCTTGACAGAGTCATCCTTGAGAAAAATTGTTAAAATTGTGACCTTTGAGCTTCTAAAAATACATCTTTCTTCTAAAGTATTATATATACCAACATAATGATGTAATCCCACATTTAATATACTCTCTTGGCCATAAGTGTGTTGTACCCTAGATGTAAGACTGAACTTCATATATACATTTTTGCTCCTCTCCTAAATTTATAGTATGTAAACTTCGTGTAATTATTGAAATTATGCCTTTGATGGTTTTGTATTTTCAATAGTAACAGAGATATATTTCCTTTCACATGAATTTTTTTATCTTGAATTGTTCATTATTGCCCCTTTATATTATAGAATGAGTTATGGGAGATTTTTCATTGCCTAATTTTTCTTAAACTATTTAGATATTTTTGTCAATTTATCTAAATGAAATAGAAATAATTTGGTTTAGCATTTTTTTTCTTTTATATAAAAATAAAGTAGAACACACAAAAATAATGTGAAATATCAATTGAGGCTTTAATATCACGTTGCAATGTCATTTTGATCATTTTTAACAGACTAATTTAGAATAAATAATAAAGTAAATACTAATAGAAAAAATAGGTAGAAATAACATTTGGGCCACTTATACATGGTAGCTTCTATCGCACCAACACAAATATAAAATAGAGAAAATTTTCCCCCAAAAAAATAAAGAGTTAAATAACAATAAAATGATATGAGATAATAGAATATTAAAAGCTTATATAAAAAAAATAGATTGTTAAATTATTAATATATTTTGTTCTAGATAATAACTCTTCTACATAGAATTTAATACATCATAGGTTACACATGCAACAATCCCATGCCTACTTGTATATCTCAAGACCCATAACATTCTTGCCACTTGCAACTTAAACGTTGTCTTTAACATCTTGCATAGCATGTGATGTAGGAGTATATTACCTCCAAAGTCACAGAACTTTTGACTAAACCTAGGGGTATTTCATTTACTAAGGGAGTTGATTCCCTAATTGTTAATTATTTGTCTTTTTCTATGTTTCTACAGAATCCTACAAAATTATATTTTTGTAATTAGTGTGTAGTTAAATATTCCTATGATAGTGGATCTTTAGAGTTGTGAGGATTTGTAGAGATCCCAAATTAATATCTCAAGGATTTCAAGGATATAGAGGTTATCAGTTCAAAGAATTTTTTGTGTTTTTAGGGAAACCTAGAAAGATTGTATTATTATAACTAGTTGAGAGAATATTGGATCGAAACCAATTTTGGTTTAGGTTGCTTTTGTGTAATTTGTAAGCCTAAGGGAATCAGGAGGATATAGGGAGATATTAGAGAGGAGATTAAAAAGGTGAAAGTGTGAAGGCCAAGTGTGGCCAAAAGGGCCGAAAAGGATCAATTCAATATATATTAGGCCAAAATGGGCTTATGAAAATTATTTGTTAATAAGAGAGCACTCTAGTTTGAATGATTGAGCAATTTTAACACCCTTGTTCATTGTTGAAAATGTCCTTTGTTTATGTTATTCCTGTAATTCACATTTAACACAAGGTTGATGTAGGTTGGGTGAGATTAAAGTTCAAAAGAGATAAATTTGAGGATGTGTGCAGGAATGGAGTGTAAAAGGTCAAAAGTCCTTTGAATAGGGCTAAGGCATTCCTTGATAAGTTGGATCGACGAAGATTGTTGATTGTCAATTGATTAGTCTGATCAACGATCGAAATATTTGGAAGAATATTGATAAGGAGTGGTGCGAGTCTATCAAAAGTGTTACATAGGCATTGCAAAATTGTTACATATATGATTGAATGCACATTGTGTTCCTGTCTTAAAGCTTGTAATTGAAAATTGAGAACATAGTGAAGCTAAGAATTAGTTTTTCTTTGAAAATAACAGAAGTTCATTAATTATTAGAAGTTATAGAAAAATCCAAATTTATGTTGAAGGATTTCCATAAAGGGACAAATTCCTTAAAATGAACCTCCCTGGGAGTTTCCAAATGAGGTTGGCCTATTAAACGATGGGGTGACATGGAATTTTAAAGCATCGTGGTGACATGTAGTTTAAAACACAAAGTAGACATTGTCAGGCCAGGTAGTAACTCCACAAAACAAACAACTGATTTGTATATTATTCCATAGGTAGGTCATTGTTATATACAATAGGGAGTGATTGTTCAGTTCATCTCTTGATGATTGTTCACATTCCTAATTTATTTATTTACATAAAATTCCCCCAATCATGAAGATTAGGTGTCAACATTCCCCCCCTTAATCTGAAGGGATGTTGGTGAATCCAAGCATCATTCTGAATCGTTCAAGCTTTTCCCTTCCAAGTGCTTTGGTGAAGATGTCTGCAATTTGCTCATTTGTGGAACAATGACGGAGATGGATTGTTTTGGCCTCAACATGATGTCGGATCAGATGATATTAGTATTGATTTGCTTTGTTCGATCATGGAACTTTGGGTTCTTGGCCAACTTTATTGCAGAGGTGTTGTCAATCATGAGTGGAGTTGATTGTACTTGTTTTACCTGCAAATCTTCAAGAAATTTTCTGAGCCACACAATTTCTTTCGTTGCTTCAGTTGCTGCCACGTATTCTGCTTCTGTTGTGGAATCTGCTGAAACTGATTGTTTGCGTGATCTCCAAGAGACAGCTCCTGATCCAAGACTCATAGCATATCCTGAAGTAGATACTCCAGTTTCTTTGTCTCCATCGAAGTCTGAATCAGAGTATCCAATCAAGCTGAAGTCGTCCACCTGTGTATACTTGATTCCAAGGTCTTGAGTTCCCTTCAAGTACCTTAGAACTCTTTTTGCAGCAGACCAATGTCCCTCACAAGGCTTTTGCATAAACCTGGAGAGGATTCCAACAGCAAATGAAATGTCTGGTCTGGTAGTAGTGAGGTAGATGAGACTTCCTACAAGCTGTCTGTACTTTGTTGCATCCTCAAATTCCTTTCCTTCAATAGATGTGAGCTTTAAGTTTTGTTCCATTGGAGTAGAAAGAGGGTTGCACTCTGTCATGCCAAATCTGTTTAACAAATCTCCAATGTATTTCTTTTGAGAAAGAAATATGGATTTTGGATGTTGGGTTACTTCAATGCCAAGATAGTAATGAACATAGCCCAAATCAGTCATTTCAAATATTTTTCCTAATTCTTCTTTATGGATTGCAATTAACTTCATTGTTCCCTGTCATTTAAAAGATCATCTACACTATACACAAGATATACAACTGTTTTGCCAACTTCTTGACAAATAAAGTTGCATCATCAAGATCAAAATGATTGAAGTTGAGTTTCAGAAGATGCTCAGTTAGCTTTTCATACCAGGCTCGTGGTGCTTGTTTGAGGCCATACAAGGACCTCACAAGTTTGCATACTTTATGTTCATGTCCTTTCACAGCAAATCCTTCAGGCTGGGACATAAAAACATTTTCTTTTAGATCTCCATTCAAGAAGGCTGTTTTTACATCCATTTGATGGACTTTCCAACCGTTCTGAGCTGCCAGTGCAAAGAGTGTCCGGATGGTGGCCCATTTTGCTGTGGGAGCAAAAGTTTCCTCATAATCGACCGCTTCCTTCTGTGCAAAACCTTTTGCCACAAGCCTAGCTTTGTGCTTGTCAAGTGAGCCATTAGCTTTGTACTTGTTTTTTTGTAACCCACTTGGCAGCCATTGGGTTTGGTTCGAATTGGAGGATCAACCAGCTTCCAAGTGGCCGTTCTTTATGAGGCATCATACTCCTTTTGCATTGCTTCTTTCCATTCATCATGAGAAGCAGCTTCTTTAAGGAAGTTGGTTCAAAATCTGTAGACAAGTTCAATTCACAATCATAAGAAACATCCATATCAACAGGTGAATTAGAGTCATCTACATCACCTCCATTTTGTCGGTTTGAATTTCTGGTTCCTGTTTTCCCAATTTCATCAGGATGAACACTTTCAAGTGTCTTTGTCAGCCACTTTGGGGGACCTTTTTGAGATGGTCCAAGCTGCTCTGTTGATTGAGTTGGGAGTGAATCAAGATTGAGTCTCCCAATTCTATCAATTACATCACTTAAAGCATCATCCGTTGTTGGAGTTTCAGTCGGGGGAGAGTGCTCTTCAGAATAAGATTCCACATGTTGATCTAGAATGGGAATCCCCCCTTCAAGATGTGGAATCTGATTATCAAATTCTTGAAATGATTTTGTTTTTGCGAATCTATCCAAGCGATCAAGTTACCGCTCAACAACATTGTAAGATTTGGATGATTCAAGAAAAATTACATCTCTGGATACAACAAACTTTTTATTTACTTCATCATAGAGGCGGTATGCTTTGGAGGTGTTTGAATACCCCGGAAAGATACACTTACGACTTCTAGCACCAAGTTTGTTTCTATGTACCTTTGGTATCAAAGCATAACAGGTGGAACCAAGATCCTGAGATGTTTTACTGAAGGAACATGTCCATACCATAATTCATAAGGAGTCTTGTTTCTTATAGCATTAGATGGACATCTATTCTTTATATATGCAGCACATAGAACAACATCAGCCCAAAACATTATCTTTACATTTTTGAGGAAGAGCATGGATCGTACCATATTCAAGATTTTTCTATTCATTCTTTCAGCTACACCATTTTGTTGGGGATTATAAGGCACAGTTGTTTGATGTTTGATCCCATGTTGTCAAAGATATTTTTCAAATTCATTTGACGTATATTCTTTTCCATTATCAGTGCGAATAGACCCAATATGAGATTGTGCATCATTTTCAATCCATTTATGAAAATTCTTGAATGTTTGAAAAGCATCAGATTTGTTCTTCAATAAATAAAACCAACACATTCTGGTGTAGTCATCAATAAATGTCATGATATATTTATTTCCATTTGCAGAAGGAACAGGCATTGGACCACATAAATCTGAATGAATAAGTTCAAGCTTCCTATGTGCTCTTGAATGTGAATCATGAAAAAACTGTTTGCTATGCTTTCCTAGAATGCAAGCATCACATTGCTTAAGTTTTCTAGGAATTGTAGGCAAACCAGCAACACCATTTTTCTTCAATAAGCGGAGACTGTCATAGTTTTGTCCAAATCTAGCATGCCATAATAAACTTGATGGAAGTGTACCTTCTTCATGATGAGAAATATATGAGAAATGTTGTCCATGAGCAGATGTTCCTTGCAGTTTGAAAAGTCTTTCTTCTTCTATTCCCCTCATGACAAGTGAGTGATCAGATGATTTTCTCACCTCAAGCTTGCCATCAAACATATGAATGGAGTGACCTTGCTGGCGGATGTGGACAAAGGACAGCAAGTTTCTCTTTAGCTGTGGGAGATATAAAACATGCAGAAGAAAGTCTGAGAGACCAGGCAGTTTAAGCCTGATTGTGCCAAGCCCTGATGGCTTGATTTTTGACTGATCTGCAAAATATACTACTCCATCAACATTGTCAGTGAAATCTTCAAAAAAATCTTTTCTATGAGTCATGTGACAGGTTGCTCCTGAATCAAGCAGCCAATCATTTTTCCAGGAAGCAAGTGAAGTAT
>APFE030319266.1:30341-42403 GCA_000404065.3 Pinus taeda
AGCCAGGCATACAGTCTCTTCAGAAGATCCAGGGACTGTCTTCTTTCCAAAGGCTTTTTCTCTTTCAGCAAACTTTTTCACAAGAGAGTCAAAGGTTATATCTTTGAGATTTCCATTTGCTTTCAAAGACTCAATATAATTGGAGTATGTAGGATAAAGTGCCTTGAGAAAAGCAATAAGAGAGATATCCAGCTCAACTTTAGTGGATTTGATATCATGCATTATAGACTTTATTCAGATGCAAGAGCAAGAGGATCATTATTTTGCAGTTCAAGAGTGAAGAGTTATCATGAGTTGGACGACTTCAAGTGCAGAATGTGAGTCATAGAGTTCTTTCAGCTTTTGTAAAGCTTCAAAGGTAGTTGAATATGATGAAATATGGCGACTCACCTCTTTATTTACAGATGCTACGATTAATGCATCAGCTTTGCTGTTCTTGTTTTCCCAAATGACGAGCTCTTTGTCTGAGGTAGGCTGTACTGGGTCATTGTCACCTTCTCTGACACACACTCCTTTCCACAACTCATTGAATATGAGGGTGTGTTGTATCATCTGGGACCAATCAGGATAGTTCTCCTTGCCAATGAGAATTATTCCTACCATAGAGATGATTGAATGTATTCTGTAAAAAAATACTTCTGCTGATATACAGTGAAATTGAACTCAAAAGGGAAAAAAGATTTCAAATACTTTATGCACTATATTTTCTTCAAATCCCTCCAATGTTTATAAAAGCATCCTCATATAATATATCCAACATATAACTGGACCATTCTATAAACTCAGTTTATATATATATATGCTGGACCATTCAACGCATTCAATAAAGCAGTGTTAATATTCCACAGCACACATCATTTCACGTTCATATACCATATGTACCAATCAATAAAATTTTATGGGACAGCGTTAATACCATTATTCAACGCAGTTCAATACCATTCAACGCAGTTCAATGGGACGACGTTAATACCATTATTCAACGCAGTTCAATACCATTCAACGCAGTTCAATACCATTCAACACAGTTCAATGGGACAATGTTAATACCATTATTCAATGCAGTTCAATATATACAATGTTAAAACAACTTTAATACGCATTCAAATGGAAACCATTTTACGCATCTGCTACCACGTCAGTTCAATACCATTCAACGCATATACCAAAAGTCAATTCAATACCAGAACTTGGACGGGCGCATACCATTAGATAGCGTTACCAAACGCATTTAAACTTCCCACTCAAACACTGTGTCAAATGTTGTGTCAAATACCACTACAAATGCTGATACTATTCAATAAACCAAACGATTGATACCACTGGACAACGTTAAAACTCAAATTCATAGGCATATACCAAAGTTGTTTTAACGCAGATACAAATTCAGTTCAAACTCAAACGCATGGGCATATACCATTCAACGTTAAAGCAATACAAACTCAAACGCATGGGCATATATCATTCAACGTTAAAGCAATACAGGTATCTCACTGGACAACGTTATGCATACCATTCAATATCGAACCATAATGCATTCAACAGGAGCTGGACATTCATTAATGGTGGCGTGTCAGCCTCAGTGCTAAAATAGGAAAAGATAGTGCTATAAAAAAATCGACAGTATGGACAGATGTGCAGTGCTAGCAGAGGCAGGTTATTTCAGGACAGAAGGGAATAAGGCAGAGGCAGAGGCCAGGACAGAGGAGTTACAGGAGCATAATAGCTAAAACAAGGAGCTGGCTCTGATACCATGTTAGGCCAGGCAGTAACTCCACAAAACAAACCACTGATTCATATATTATTTCATAGGTAGGTCATTGTTATATACAATAGGGAGTGATTGTTCAGTTCATATCTCGATGACTGTTCACATTCCTATTTTATTTATTTACATAAAATTCCCCCAATCATGAAGATTAGGTGTCAACATACATGTACATTTAAGCAGTGGGATGACATGTCAAGGAAGGCTTGGACAAACTTTAGAAATGTCAGGATGATAGATACATTAATAGACAAAGACATAAATATCTCTTCCCCAAAGGATTTTACCCCGGAATTTTGGAAGGAGTTGAAAGTGACTCAGTTTAAAAAGATCGGGGTTCAGGGTTCGGGGTTGTCAGTTGACGTAAACAGAAGATAGACTAGTAGTTGATAGAGGGGAATATCAGTCCCTCAAATATTTTTCCTCGGGAGTTTTGAAAGCACGCATAATAGAATATGGTCGGGGTTTGGGGTTATGATATTGTGGTTGTGCCCATAGACATAAGTTTTATTGAAAGGGAGCTTGAAAAAGAAAAGGGGCTATGATATAAGCTTTGGCCTATGGTTAAGAGAAAGGTAAGAGGAATTTTCCTGTGGGTTCTCTATTGTAATTATTTCATGTACATATATGTAATTTCAACCTAAAAGTCCCACGAAATTATCATGTAATTTCCATGTCATAATATATAAACCAATCAAAATCCTTTAAATTTAAAAATATGTATATGTAAATATTTTGGAGGGAGAAGAAGAAAAGCTAGTTTTTCTAATTGTATTTTTGGCTTATCTCCTTATAGGTTTACTCAAATTTCAAGTGCAAACACTCGTTGGATGCATAATTAAATTTGACATCCAATGAGTACCCATTATGCATACTTTCAAGAAGACCCACATTTATAAATAATGACGATATGTTAAACAAATCATATGAACACACTTTTTTAATGTATCTGCAATTTTTATCGATGTGGGTCTTCTCAAAAGTATTCATAATGGGTACTTGTTGGATGTGAAAAAATATTATGCATCCAACGAGTGTTTACACTTGATATTTGAGTAAACCTATAAGGAGATAAGCCAAAAATACAATTTAAAAAAGTAGTTTTCTTATTTTCCCTCCAAAATTCATAACTCTTATTTTATTATTTTAACTATTATTTTATTATTTTTCCTTAGGAGATCACTTTTAGGCTAAAATTTCCTCTAATGGTTGTGCCCATAGGAACAAGCACTATTGAAAGGGAGCTTAACAAAGAAAAGGGGATATGAGCTAAAGTTTAGCTTGCGGTTAAGACAAAGATAAGAGGATTTTTCTTGTGGGTTCTCTATTGTAATTCCTCTAAGCAAATATATATAAAGGCTTGAACTTGACAGTTTTAAAAAGCAGTCATCCCTTCCCTTTGGCCTATATTGTATAGTTGGGTCATGTGGTGATTATATAACACACGCTTGAATCCAATGGTCTTTCTTAATGAAGAAATAATCCCACTAGCAATATATAAACCATAGTTGGGTTGAGGGAAGCACCTTCTGTCCATATCAGACAACAATAAATTTCGTCAATATCAGCGGGTCCTTTTGGAGTCACTCATCTTAATCAATCCCATTCATCCATGCCTACTTACGTAGCTCATATTATTGAATCCAAGCATAACTATCCTTGTCATAGAATATTAGGCTTCTTCCTATCTACAAAGTTCTCTTTGTTCTAGCATGCATTTAAATCGTCCAATATACTTATGCCTTTCTTATTCACCATTTGAAGACATATATGTATAGTCACACTAAAGTTTTCCAAAGTATTGAATTTCATATAAAAAAGTAAAATGTCCCCTAATATATTCAAAGAGTTATTTAAATAAGAAAAAATACCAATTTCTCAAAAAATCAGCCCAAGTTTAATGGTCTTCTTGTGTATATTATTTTGATTTCCTTCCATTAGATGAAAAACACGACTTTAATTGATCAAGATTTTCCTGTGATTATAGGCTATGATTATAAGCAAATAAGATAATACAAGGAGTTTCATTTTTGTTTCAACTTAAACTAAACAAAAAATATTTTAACTAAAATAAACCTTAGATTACTAGTTTTCCAAACAAAGATTAACTCTTAAATTATTTGTACTTAGTACGTAATTTGTGGCTTTAACATACTATACAATTTCTTAATGAAAACAAATTTTGAATTTTCAGAGTGAAACAAATTTGTGATGTTATCGATGTTTAGAATATTAATATTGAACATTTCTTGGTATTTATTATAGAAAAGAAGTCTTATCATACACCATAACAATTAAGAATATTTTATGCAAACATTTTTATCATAACAACGAAACCAAAGTACATCAATCAGAAGAATTTGGCTTACGTAACAATGCATTCTAATGCCAAATAAAAAAGTGGTTGTCTAATTACATATCAAATTAAGGTTCAACAACAGTATAATCAAATAGTCTACAGCTGGCATGGTCAAGATAATACACAACGCACTATTGGAAATTACAAAAAGAAAAATATATTTACATATTAAATAATAAATTATTATAGAGTTTAACACTTAAAGTTATCCATAAAATTATTGTCATTTAAACACAATTTGTTTTCCTATACAACATTAGTTTTTTCCCAGCAACAAAAAGTATGAAAAAGTTATTTTCTTTGTTCGTAGTAGACTCCATGGAAAAAATTCTAGGAGCTTTGGTTCACAAAAAGTTAAAGGAAAAATAACAGTTGGGCAACTGTAATTATTGGGGACATTGTTGTGTCCTCAATTATCATGCTAGTTGAAAGTACATTTTGACTCTTGTGTACAAAAAAACTTGCAAGAAGAGAAAAGAAAACAAATTTATTAGTGAATCAACAATTTTCTCCAAAACATAAATGATGTTTTTGAATTTTTTTTCCCAAAAGTATTCAATGGAGCAAAAACTATGTACTATTGTTATAGTTAATATTTTTTGTACTAATGGATGTATTTAAATTAGACTGTTTACAGCTAATATCATTACCAAATATCAAATTTGATTACAATGGTTCAATATCATCGATAATGTTGTCAATTGTTAGAGTAAAAATTCCTTTGACAAAAACCCTGCATGAGTGAAAGATTTTGATGAGATGTTGTTTTTGTATTGTTCAAAGTTTGTTGTAGAAACTAATGGATGATATTTTTCTAGTTGTTGTATTTGAAACTTGCACTATATTTTTCCATCATTAGTTTCCAATATGTAGTCAACATAAACATTATGTTTGTGGTTGCATATTGTATTTTCTTTACAAATTGGACATTCAGATGAAAGCAAAAGCATAGGTTGTTTGCAATTGTTGCAGATTTCTTGAAATAGTGGAGATTTTTTTTTTCCTTAATGTACCTTGTACCTATTTCTAAGGTCAATTGCATCTATCAAGCCAAAATATCTTTCAAAAGCGTGATATAAATTTTTGCACATAAACATGAAACAAATTCTCGTTAAAAGAGAAAAAAGATGAGAAAACGCTTGTGTTTTTTATTCAATAAAAGAGAGAAAGTGCGTATTGGGAAATTCATCATTGAGAGTGTCAATGAAGACTTTGTAAAATGACATAGTATCTAAACTTCTCTTTGACCTGTTCTTACAATGTTCTTGAAAAGGTATAATGGTGTGATTTTTTATTGTAGCTACTGTATTTTCAGATATTGTCCTTTATATATTTTAGTAAGTTGCAACTGTAATAGGATTGCAGAGAGTGCCTACATGTTATTGAAAGGGTAGACATATAAAAATAAGAAAGGTAATAGGATATCTATTTTTTTAATCTATGCATGAAAATAAGAAAATGTTTCATTGTAATATCAAACTTACAATGCAACATAATTTGTTGTTTCATCATATTTTATAGAAAGATCAAGAAGCTTATTGTTTTGTTGGAAGCCTATGACTATTTCTTCCACAAAACTAAATACATATGTTTTAGGTGACAAAATGAACTCCTATATCATGTTATCCTGCGCAAAACTACAACTTTTGCAAACATGTGGTATATTTTTGACTAAGGTACTTTCCTGTAGCATAATGAAATATTGCACATCACCTCTCTCATATATTCCATTGGTTATGACTGCAAAGTATTTGATACAACAAAATTTATTGGCTCAAAATAATTGTTGAAACATATTATCAAACTATTATTTATGTTTATTGTTATTGCCATTTTCCCATCTTTGTCAATGAGGTTAGCATGAAGCAATTGGGTCTTTGAAGGCGAATTTAGATTTTGTTTTGGCATGGGCCATATACTACAAGTAAATTGTCTTGAAAAACATTTTTGTAGCATCTAGATGAGATTTGGATAATTGAACAGGGTTGTGATTTCATTTTCTTACATCTACATAGTTGAAAAAACATTTTGTTTGTTAAAGAGGAATGTAATTGCCTAGAAATAGAACCAATATTCAAAAAAAGGAAACTAAACTCAAAGTGAAATATGACTATTTCGTGTTTTCTTTTGGTATTGTTTTTTGATCTGCAATATCAAAGCTAGCAGTCGATGTGTTGCAAGTGTCCATACTACTAATTTGTAGAGGTTTGCAATCTATTGTATTGGAAAAATAGTGATTGAGTTAATGATCTATCTTTACCATGTGAAAACATGGTTATTGCAAAAAAATAATCAAGCCAATATGTGCTTATCAAGGAGAACATGACTATAATAAGCATAGTACTAAAATAAAAACTATGGATAGGAAAGAGACAAAAACTAGTTACCATGGTACATCGAAGTGATGTATCTTAAGCTTTCATGTTTTTTATGCACATTTCTCAGCCATACAAGTAAAAAGACTTAAATGCAGTAGATTTCATTGGAAAACATGTTCAATTCTACATCAACCATTATCCAATGCAGTGGTATCAATTAATGATGAGTTCACATGTAACAAGAATCTAACTATTAAGGAACATGTTACATAGCTAAATTTTATGCATTTAAAAATGTAGTTAGATATCGTAGCAAATAATGTATTTGTAACCTAAGTAATTATTCAAGTCAGTATCATTGGCACTATAATACAGATGGCATGATGATCTATCCAATAAGCACATAAGACATAAAACATAATTCTAGCAATTGGAAAATTTGTTCAAAGGTGATCTAGCATAAAGCCAAAATTAGTTGTTGCTTTTGTTGTATGAAGACTAAAACCGTTTTCTTGCATGAATGGAAAAAGTTGTTTCTATATGTTTCGATTTTGAAACATGTCTATGTTGAAGTTATCGACAATTATGATTGGATATTTCCCATTTTCATTTGTAAATATGGTATTGGAAAAATCAAACATTTCCTAATTGATGATTTTGATGCAATGTAGACATTTCCAATTATCAGGGAAATTTTGTGGGAATAAAAAGTAGTAATCATTGAATCAACGTGGATTGTTTTATAACTCAATTTGCAAGCTTTTCTTGTAATATGGGATAACACCTTACAAGTGGAAAAAAGAAATATAGTCATAGTCATTTGAAAATGTGATAATATATTGTTTGATTAAATGTGGCTATATATATTGGTAATTGGTGTCCAAGTAGGAGGTATGTTTTTTTTTTAAACAACAACGCACTTGTTTCATTGTAATTTTCCATTTTTGGGTATAAAAATTCAATCCAAACAATGTCATTGCCACCAGTTGTGTATGTTTTAAAATAACTTTAGCACCATTGGCCAATCCATCTTCTATGTCATAATTTCCGCCTATTAGTTCGACCAAGACTCCTTTTTAAGGAAAATGGTAGAAGGTAAATCCATTTTCATGTTTCCATAGCTATCTATTTTTCTTGTTAATTTCTTTCAAAGTGATTATTTCTGAGTCAATGAGAGATAACATTTTTGAATTTTTCTCTTGGACATATTCATTTAAATAGAAGAGATATGGGAATTTTGGGTCATTTGTAGGTTGTTTGTAACAATGTTTATTTAAATAAGCAATGTCGTCATTGGTATGCGAACATGTTCCAATTTTGTTTAGAATTGATATGAAGTGTTTGTTATCTTGTCACATGACTTTGCATAGCTCAAAACATTTGAAATTGTCTCTCCAAAAATTGTAAGCAAGCATTGTAGCCTCACAACTCGTTTGTTCAAATATCCATTGATCACATACCAGTTGCACCTGGAAATCACCACATAATATAATATCAATATTTCCAAATGGTGTTGCTAGTGTATGCATGATTTCAAGAACCCTTTTGTCAATGTTATATAGCATTTGATATCCTATTAATGATGCCTCATTTATGAGAAAAGGTCTAAGTTGTTCATATTATTTGGTTAATAGATCCAATGTATTAGAACTTAATGGCACCATGCTCCATGATGACAATGGAAAATGCGATGTTGAATGCAATGTTGAATGCACTGTGCATTCGTTTGCAATATATGCAGCCTTGCCAGTAAATGAAACAATGAGTCCTTTTGTTTTTATAGGATCACTTTATAATTCTTTATTGTAATAGAGCAACAACACATGATAGATTTCTTTTGTAGTAAATGTTTTTCCTATTCCTGCACCTCTAGTTAAAAGTACATAGATTAGTATTGGCGGATTTGTTTTTTTGGTTAGGGTAATATCTTTTGTTATTCATTATGCTTTATTCTAATGTCATAGTAGGCTATTATGTCAAAAAAAGGTTGTTTGGCTACTTCAATTGTTGTTGTAACAAAGGTAGAATGCATCTTATGTTTTATGTCATACTAGATATCATATTTTTCATTTTGTTCGAAGTCATTATGGTCATTAGCGTAATTTAAAAATGAAAAGAGTTTGTCATTTTAGATTTCAATTTCAGTTACTACAACATCGATGTCACCCCATGATGTGATTATAAGGAATAATTTTTTTTGATGCAGTCAATAACATGTTTTTGAGCGAAATATGCCTCAATCCATGTTGCATGGTTTTCTTTTAGGCTGCTTTTAGTTTCTCTATATGGAATGTATAGCATGACTGTTATCTATAATAGTTTTCAGGATCTTTGTGCTGGCTATAGTGTGTGAATTATATGATACATGCACACTTTTTTATATTGTAAGATGGTTATCTAGTTAAGTGCTTTGAATTATATTTTGCTAAGTAAATATCTTCAAATTTAGGAGGATGTTCAATGTATTTCCTAATGGTTGATGAGCACATGATATCTTCAGAATCATCAAGCTCTTTGTTACAAGAGAAAATGTCTTTTGTGCATACATGTTTTCTTTTTCAGTGAGAGATGTGTTAATAAAGATCAATTTTCAAGAAGATGAATATAAAGGTAATGAAAGAATAATATGCACAAATTTTCTACTTGACATTTGTTGCATATTCAACAATGCATTTCCGAGTTTTTGAATAGATTCAAATTTGTCATTTGCATTGCAAGAACACTCTTCCCTAATTTTTTTGAATGCAAATTTCATTGTTCGGTCTATTTTTTTCATTTGGGAATGATGTTATAGCATATGCATCTAGGATGAATTTTTCATCTATATTGGCTTGCCAAAATGATGATAATTTTTTTCAAAGGCGTTTATCCAAATGTTAGTTGGTTTCCTTTGTAGCAGTATGAAAGGGCATGAAAAACAAGAGAGAAGAAGGGAAATGTATTTAGGTTCTGATACTCCAAGGTTTGTCAAGAAAGCATCAAATGTTGTGTTCTAGCATAGGTTTTGTTTTCCATAATTTTTTTTTTCAATTGTTTATTTTTGTTAGCAGTTTGTTCAAGTGGTTCTAAGATAATTGTTTTACTCATTATAGGAAATGAGAAATTAAACCTACAGGAAGAGTGATGCTCTTTTTTTCTAGTTGTAGTATGATGATGTGTTTGGATTTTAATCATTTATTTAGACAACAAATCTAAATAAGAAGACATATATTGGTCAATAAATGCAACAAAATGATGACCATAAGAATGTTGAAACACTAGTGCATTATGTATCCAAAGAAGCCATGGCCATGTTCAATTCCTCTTCTTTGGAATTCTATAATGGAAAAAAATCTTGTACTTTTCTAAAGAATTCGTCATTCTTGGAGATCAAAGTATGTAGTGTTGAGATTCTATGCCTATAGTAACAATTGAAAATGTCCAGATGATCTCTGATCAATGTGTCAATTGATGTTTGAATAATATCATTGTTAGTTGGACACATGTTATTGAATCCATGTGGTTTCAATGTATTTATCAATGGCCATCAAAGGTGGCCAACACTTGTGAAAGTCAAAAAGAATGTAGGCATACCAAGTTGAAAGATCATCGCAAAAATGTACTTTCTATGGCTTTGAAAATAATCAAGTGATTTATGCATTGCTTTTAAACAGCAATATGCAATTAATGATTGTAAGATTCTTTGAATATTGTGTCTATTCTTAACATCTCCAGAAAGCATTTTTTCCCTTTTGTTCACCATTTTGAATAAAAATCCATGAAAATTTTGAAACTTGTTTTATTATTACACGTATTTCTTTGAAAAAAATGTTGGTAATATGTGTTGAAAAGTATTTAGAACTATGTAAGAGCTTCCATTGTGATATTTTTTTATAAGAAAAGTGTTTTATCATGTTGGTTGCTTGAGCACATCCATAAAAAAATGTGGGGAAGTATAGTTGTTCATAAAACATGCCTTGCAAAATGCCAAGCAGATGAAATCCTTCAGAAGGTGCAATTTGTAGTACTTTAGTTTGAAGGTCATTGATCAAGTCACGGTTCTAAATATACATGCATAAGAGTCTCAAATACTGGTCCAACATCATTGTCATCATCAATTTACTCAATTGATTGTATATCTATTAGTTGGATTCCACATTCTTCTTCATGTTGGTTGAAATGATTTTCCCATTTCTTATCAATGATTATGCCTTCAGTTTGGTAGAGTGATGTGCTGCAAAATTCACTTAAAGAAATCATGACATGATCTGGTCAAATGTTACCATAAAAGTAAGCATTCTTATACTCCATTTTCCCCTTTATCATGATTGCAATAGTCATTAATTCATTTATATCTCTAGGTAATGTTGTTTTAATTTTGTCTAAGTTAATAGGCACAATTATAATTGTGCTAGTTAGCCCTATTTGGGATATTTTATAATCAAGATGGTATATTTGTGTAAAATCCATTCTTGGTGCAACTAGCCTTCTCCTAGGTGTGAGTAATTCCACATATTCAATTCTTTATTTTCGGAAAATATTCAACCATGGTGCAACATCACATTGTGACAAGGATTGTCTCAATATGAAAATCAACCATAGTCAGCCATGTCTATTTTACTGTTTATAATATTTATCTTAGCATTTATAATATTAGTCCCTTGAATTTAATTATTATTCCCTTGGGTTCACAATGTTGAGAAATGACAATAAGAAATTCCTGTGTAATTTGTCCTTGAATTAAACTGAGAATTAAAATCGAATTCTATTCTCATAAAAAAATTGTAAATAGTTAATTATGTTTAATTATCTTAATTAGCTTAGGAATTTCAAGTTGGAAGTCTTTCTGTAGTCATATATATGTTCTCCCTAAATTTTAGGGATCGAGTATGAGTTTAAATTGATTTGTAATTAGATTAACTCAGTTTACTAAGTTATGGTCAGTTAAATAAGTTCTAACTATTTGTGGAACTAATAGATGACTAACAGTTAGTGGGTGAACTGGTGCATCCACAAGTGTTACTCCAGTTAACTGAAGATTCCCTCACGAGAAACTCATACATTTCTGTTCAGAGAAAGACCCAGTTGAGACTAGAGTGCAGGGACAATGTACTATCAGTTGTATGATTTACTGAGTTGTAAATATCATGCATGCAATCATAGAACGACCTATGTTCGGATTCCGCAGTTTTGGAAGAATGAGTTCCTTTTAAATACGGGTTATTCATCACAAGAATTGCACAAGGAAATAGGGGCTTGGTAGGCAGTGGAAATTAGCTAAGTGTTGGCTAATAATAGACTTGTGAGGTAGAGAGTTGAGCATACTTGTGGAATTGTTCTTGTGAGAACAAGCTTTGTATCTTCACTCATATTTCTGATTTAATGCAATACATATAGGCAAGGTTTTGAGTAGTGACTTTCCTCAGGAAAACTTATTGTGTTATGTGCCATTGATTTACTTCTTCTTGTCCGTATTTTTTCATCGGTCTATTTGCTTCCGTTGGTTGAAAGTAGAAGTAGATTCTTGTCTAGTGCTTTAATAAATTACATGAGCTTGTGAATATACAGGAAAATCTACACATAATCTCTTGGGGTTTTATTATTAATCTCTTGTGTTTATTATCTTGCTTTATAAATT
>APFE030319266.1:50143-72516 GCA_000404065.3 Pinus taeda
AGATATAGATGGAGGGGGAGAGAGGGAAGAAGAGGGAGAAAAAGAGAGGGAGGGAGGAAGAGAGAGATATATCGAGAGAGAGAGAGAGAGAGAGAGAGAGAGAGAGATAACATAAATTGTATTTAGGGGGGTGATATAGAGAGACAAATAAGGAGAGATGGAGGGAGGTATATATAGATGGTCAGCAGAGAGAGGGAAGAAGAGAGAGATATGGGGAGGGAGGGAAAGGTGGAGAGAGAAAGATGGGGGAGAGAGGGAGGGGGGGAGAGAAGGAGAGAGAGGGAGAGAGATAGATAGAGATTTGGAAAGTGGAGAGAGAAGGAAGAAGAAAGAGACACACAAAGACAAATACATATACAAAAGTTAGAACTAGAAATTCATGAATATTTTAGTTTTTCACTAAAATAGATGTATTAGTGTAGTTTTTTTATTTCTAATCACATTTGATTTATTTCACTGGATGCATTGGTTTCAATGTAAATGTCAATTTCTAATCCAATTTGATAGCTGCACTAGATGCATTGATTTCAGTGTAGATGTTGATTTCTACTCCTATTTAATTTTTTGCACTTGATGCATTGATTTTAGTATAGATGTTTATTTCTATTTCTATTTGATTGTTTTCACTAGATGGATTGATTTTGGTATATATGTTAATTTCTAATTCTATTTAATTGTTTGCACTAGATGCATTGATTTTAGTGTAGATATTGATTTATGATTTGATGCAACTAGATGTATGATGTACATTAATTTCAAAGTAATTAGATTAATAGTGTCATCTATTTCAGTGTAAGCACATAAAAATTATTGATGACGTGCATTGACTTCTATGTTACAGTAATTTAACCATAAATACAATAATTGAATTTTCATCCAAAATAAAATGTTCACTTACCCAAAATGCTTGCTTCCTGAAACTGTAAACTATTTGCAATTGGCTTCTTTCTTATTATTCTCATTTTCCATCATTCAACATTATTAATCACTTTTCATTCAAACGAGGTAATAGAAAAAAACTACCATTGAAAAAAAATGGGTTTTAACATTCCATAAGTCATAATGATTGACTTTGGATAAAGCTACTATTAATATTGGAGAGAAAAAGAGACAATGTATGTTGTTACTATAGTAGCTCGAGCTAACTATTTGAATGGTCTATGATTTCAACTGCCATTTTCATATGATTGATATGAAAAGATAGCAAAACTAATAGGTGCGATAATAAAATAATAGAATACAATAGTTTGAGATTGATCAAATGATGATCACAATGAAGATGGCTTGTAATTGAATACATTATTATTATTCACATTTTCTATCATTCAACAGCGTTACATTGTCACATTGCATTCAAAATTTTTATTTCATCGTTTTTCATCATTCATGTTACTAATAGTCTCTCTTATCTCAACAAACTAAGGTAACTAAGAAAATTTAAAATTAAACTAACCAAATTAATCTTAGACATATTTAGCATATCAAAATGATCAGAATAATTAGATGTTCAACAAATTTTGTATAACCATGCACGACTGAAACCAACCTAGATCCATCTCAACCTCAGATCTATCAAGTGCCAAGAGGGACCAAATCTCTCGAGGTGCAAACCTTCCCTAAAGTTTTGCACTCAAAAAAGAGGTTTGTGCCTCGAGAGATTTGATCCCTCTTGACGCTTGATAGATTCGGGGTTAAGATAGATATAGGCTGGTTATTATGACAATGGGCATGTCTATTTTAGAATAAGGTTCCATAATTTTAATTTAATTATCAATAATTATTAAATGGATTTAACCTTCACAAAATATTCTTGAATATTGTTATTGTCGTTTTGTTAAAATATGTCAACTAGGGCCAACTTCCACCCTAAGAAAACTCATATGGTGGAGATGATTCTTTCATTGGACTCCTCTTTTAGAGAGGTACAATTTTGATATAAAGATCATCTCATTTTGACAAGCAAAAATGGAATTATGAATCTATTTCTCCTATGGATAAATTGTCGAGGTCGACTTCAGTCAAATGTAGGCTCATGAAGCCCAAAAAATATGTCTTTTCACCCTCAACGTTATGTATAGATAAGAGAGACCTTTTTCCTCATTTGGACATAATCTCATCACAACTTCTTCTCTCTCTTGATTGGGTCATACAACATTACAGATGTATCTCTTCTTCTTCGTATGTGTGGTTGAGCAACTCTCTCTCTACTTTGCATGTGTGGTAGGAGACCGAGTTTTTCTAAGCAGATCAGGCCAAAATTTCATAGCGTTGACCAGCGTTAAACAAGGGGAGTTTAACTAGCGTTGACCTCAATTTTTGGGCTAGCATTTTGATTTTTCGAGGCTGCATTTATTGGCATAGAAATCGAGGCATTTGGAGTGGTTTGAATTGTGTTGACTTTAGGTTTGACTTCAGGTTTAACTATATAAATTACAATAGACTTTCTCTCTCTCCTTTGACTAGGTTTGACTGAAGAATTTGAGTTGATTTGAAGGCCGAATTGAACTACTGATTGGAGGATATTTTGGGGCAGCTTTAACCATCATTGACTTTTTGGTTAGGGCTCATTTGACTGCTATTTTGGCAGATCTATTTTGGGCTTATATTTGTACTCTCTCTCTCCCCCCTAAACTATTGAAGAATAATAAGAGGATTTGATCCAAGGGTTTCCCCACATTAGGGTTTTTCCCTAGCAGCTGCCACATCTTGTGTCCCCTTGTCTTAGCTTATCTTATGTATATGATTTTATGTTCTATCTACATTTATTGTCAATGGTTATAAGTTAGCGTGGTTGCTACTAGATATAATTGGAATTTTTCATTGGGTTGCTAAAGGAACATTGAAGTAAATTGTCTTAAGCATAAAACATACCATTGTTATCTAAAATTAACATGGTATCAGATCCAGGTTAAGAAAAAGCCCAAGAAAGAGTGAAAGCAAAGCAATCACTAAAGGAAGTTGTCGGACAAGGACTTGGAATTAGTCCCAATGATGACTACATCTTTCTTCAAATCTAAGGACAAGCTTAAGGACAAATCCAAATTTTATGCATGGAAGATGACTTTGGATTTGACTTTGGAAGAGAATGATGCCATGGACTATGTCAAAAAAAGAATATCAAGCCTCCTTCAAGTGCATCCGCAGCTATTCAAACAAAGTACAAGAAAGGTAAGGTAAAAGCTAAGAAGATTATTGTTGATTCTATTCATAAGCTTTTGGTTGCATATATTTTTGATTTGGAAACATCTAAGGAGATGTACGAAAGGTTGGTTGGGATGTTCAAAGTGAAAAATGAAAATCAAATTCTCTTTCTCAAGAACAATTTGAAAGACATCAAGATGGATAGAGGAGAATCCATGCAATCCTATTTCATGAGGATCACCAAGATCAAGAATGATCTCCTATCTATTGGTGAAATCACTAGTGACCAAGAGCTCTCTCTTGTTGCACTTGGAAGTCTTACAATATATTGGGATGTGTTCAACACCACCATTGTCAACAATGACAGGATTCCATGTTTTGAGGAACTATTGGCAAGATGTACTCAAGAATAAATAAGGATGATGGAACAAGACAAGCCCTCAAATGAAAACAATTCTACTACCTTCTCCACTCATTCTAAAAGAAGGAACAATGTTGGTCCAAGGAATCAAGGACAATGATTCAAGCTAGGATTAAAAGAAGGAAGAAAAGGAAGGTGTTTCAATTGTAAAAAATTTGGCCACTTCGCTAGAGAGTTTCCTCACAAGAAGGATACTCCAAGAGATGATGACAACAATAACAACAACAACTTCAAGGGAAATGGAAATTGAAGGAACAACAGGTTCAATAGCAAAGGAAAGAGGAATTCTCCTGTTGCTTGAAATGGAGGTGGTCGTCCTCCCAAGAAGTCAAGGAACTCTAGGTATGATGAAGTTAATGTTGCAAAGAAAAATGAATTTGATCTCATTTCTATCCTCTCCACCGCCTCTCCTCTAGATACATTGGACCATTGGTTGATTGGTAGTGGTGCCTCAAGGCACTTCATTGGGTATAAAGAAGCTCTCTAAAACATGGTTGAGAAGGAAAAAAATATGGAGATCATACTCAGGGATAATGCCACTTATTCCGTGAAAGGAATTGGGACTGTTACTCTTCAATTAAATCAAGGTCAAACCCTTCACCTACAAGAAGTGCTATATGTATCTGACTTGAAAAGGAAATTGGTTTCTATTTCTGCAATGGAAGACAAAGGTTTTAAGGTGTCATTCATTGATGGGAAGGTTTGTGTTTGGAGAAGGAATAAAAAAGATGCATTCACTCTAGGATTCAAGGTTGAAGGTCTCTATCAGGTTGGAGGAAATCTGTTGGGAGCAATGATCTGTGACACCTCTCTTCAATCCAAATTATGGCACCAAAGATTTCTCACCTTCATTTCAAAGCCTTACTCGATGTAACGAATATGGTCACAGGGATGCCCAAATTCAACTTGAATCGTGAAGGTGTTTGTCAGGGATGTGAATATAGAAAACATACAAGGGGACCTTTCCCCTCAAGTGAGACTCAAACCATTGATATTCTTCAATTGGTCCATTCTCACCTATCAGGTATGTTTCTCGTGACATCTTTGGGTGGATAATTATATTATATTATTTTTTTGGATGAATTCTCTTGCAAGACATCGATCTATTTATTAAAGAAGAAGAATGAAGTATTCAAATGGTTCCACTCCTTCAAAGCCTTGGTTGAGAATCAAATAGGGAAGAAGATCAAAATTTTGAGGACCGATAATGGGACTGAATATGATTCTAATGAATTCGAAGACTATTGTAGAGAAGCTGGCATTAAGAGGGATACTACCACTACATATACTCCTAAACAAAATGGTGTTTCCGAAATGAAGAATCGCACTATCATTAAAGTTACCCGGGCTATGCTTCATGATCAAGGTCTTCCGAAGTTCTTATGGTGAGAAGCTGCCAACACCACTGTGTATGTCCAAAACCGATGCCCACATCAAGATTTGGACTTCAAGACACCCGAAGGAGTATTCACCGGTAAGAAACCTCATGTTTCTCATTTTAGAATTTTTGGTTGTCCCATATACTTTCATGTGCCAAAAGAGAAAAGTAACAAACTAGATGCATCTAGGAAGAAAGGAATGCTTCTAGGCTACATTGAAACTTCGAAGGAATATAGAATCTATGCGCCTCATCAAAGGGAAGTGGAATTAAGTCATGATGTCACTTTCGATGAAGATTCTGCACTTAGAAAGATTCGAGATCTTCCTATTCCTAGGAAGGCCAATGATGTCATTGATACAAAAAAGCAAGATGAATCTCTGTCTGATGAACTGATGCCCGATGTTGAAGGTTTGATGGATCCCATTGATCCATCTCCTAGTGAGCCATATACTACAAGAAAGAGGCCTTTATGGCTCAAAGATACTCTTGAAGATGTTGAGAAACACATTGCACCGAGGGGGACATTTCGTGAAAGAAAGAAGCCGAATAGGTACTAGTGGTACTTAGCTTCCATGAGTACCATTGTGCAATTTGAGCCTTTTACATTTGAAGAAGCCGTGAAGAAATTTTTTTGGAAGGATGAAATGAACGAAGAGTATGAATCAATCATGAAGAATGATGTTTGGGATGTGGTTCCTAGACCAAGGGCAAGTCAGTGGTCACTTCAAAATGGCTCTACAAGATCAAACATGAAGCTGATAGGAGTGCTAAGAAATTCAAGGCCATATGTGTAGCTCAGGGCTTGTCTCAAAAGGAAGGAATAGACTATAGTTCTATATTTGCACTAGTTTCCTAATATACCACCATATTTTCGATCATAACCCTTGTTGCTTAGCAAGGATGGAACCTTCATCAGATGGATGTCAAAACTACCTTCTTGCATGGTTCGCTTAAGGAGGAAGTATATGTGGAACAACCTGAGGGATTCGAGGTTAAATATGAGGAGACACGTGTATGAAGGTTGAAGAAATCCCTCTATGGGTTGAATCAAGCCCGTAGGGCTTGGTATGAGAGGATTGATAATTATCTTATGAAGTTGGGATTTACGAGAAGTGATGCTGACTCAAACCTTTACTTCAAGGTTGAAAAGGACAAACCTCTCATTCTGGTCCTTTATGTGGATGGTCTCTTTCAAACATGTGATGACCCTGTCATTCTAGTCCTTTAGGTGGATGGTCTCTTTCAGACATGTGATGACCCTCTCATTCATCAATGCAAGAGAAAGTCTTATTCCGGGTTTGAGATGAAGGACCTAGGACTAATGCATTATTTCCTAATGTTGGAGGTCCGGGAAAAGCCAGGTGAGATTTTCCTTTCTCAAGGAAAATACATTTTGAAGTTACTTGAGAAATGTGGGATGGTGGACTGCAAGTCCATGACTACTCCGATGGAACTCAACTTTAAGAAGCTATGTGGAAGTGTTGTTGGGCTTGATTTGGCGAACCCTACCGAGTATCGTCAACTTGTGAGGGAACTGATGTTCTTGGTAAACTCCCATCCTGACATATGCTTTGATGTAAACACGTTGAGTCAATAAATGGTTGAGCCTCATCACATTCATTGGATTGATGCCAGGAATATCTTGAGATATCTCGAGGGAACTATTCACAATGGACTGAGATACATTGTTGGGGATTCGAGACTCCATGGATATATAGATGTTGATTGGGTTGTCAGTGTGGTGGATCGTAAGAGAACGTATGGGTGTTTCTTCTCTTCGGGGTTTTCTTCTATATCTTGGATGAGCAGGAAATAGAAATTGGTTGCACTAAGCATTGTCGAGGCCAAATACATTGCTGTGAGTATGGTCTGTTGTGAAGTATTCTAGTTGAGGAAGCTCTTCAATGAGCTATTTGAGCACGTGCTATATACGACCGTGATCTTTTGTGACAACCAAAGTGGGATTTGTTTATCAGGTAATCCCATTTTCACAACTGCTCCAAGCATGTTAATATCAAGTACCACTTTATTCGGGATATGGTACAACGGGGAGCAGTTAGGCTCCTACATATTGGAACAAATGAGTAGGTTGCAGACATTTTCACAAAGCCCTTGGGGAAGGTCAAATTCTTAACCTTCTGAGAGAGACCTGGAGTCATGGAAAGACCCTCTTATGAGGGTCCCGTATGAGTTGAACACAGAGCTTTGGGAGCTCCTAGGGGCACGAGGTACCTCTTGGAGCTAGCTATGAGCGACCATAGGGTAAGTGGTTCACCTTCCCCTAGTGGTGTGTTGGATATAGGATGAGTGGTTTACCTTCCCTTAGCGGTGCATTGGATACAGGGTGAGTGGTTCACCTTCCCTTATGATACCCCATTATGGTTGACATGTGTGTAGGGTGAGTGGTTCACTTTACCCTACCCGGACACATGTATGTAGGGTGAGTGGTTCACCTTCCCCTACAATTGACATATGCATAGGATGAGTGGTTCACCTTCTCCTATTGCATATGGGAAACATGAGTGGTTCACCTTCTCCTGCTGATGCCCTGACACACATCTTATCCATAGAATCTGAGACTCATGGGAAGTACCTCTCATATGACCAATGAGTTGGGAAAAGATGGTTAGGGACCATAGCACTACCGATGGACGCATCGTGTATTGCCATACTCCCTATAACTATGATGCATGGTGTTCAAAAACTTGATCTAGGATCAAGGACTGACTTTAGTTAGTCGAGAGTGGTATGATACACTCTTGATCACTTATTCTTTATTATTTATTCATGGTTCAACATAGCAAAGTAGAGCAGTGATGACATGATGATGGATTGGTAGGTGGAATCCTCCCTAGTTGAGAGAAGTGTTAAAATTGGTAACTAGGGCCAACTTACACTTTAGGGAAACTCATATTATGAAGATGATTGTTTCATTAGATTCCTCTTTTAGAGGGATATGATTTTGATATAAAGATCATCTCATTCTGACAAGCAAAAATGGAATTATGAATTTATTTGTCCTGTGGACAAATTGTCAAGGTCGGCTGAATTTATTTCTTGTGTGGAGAAATTGTCAAGGTAGGCTCATGAAGCCCAAAAAATGTGTCTTTTTAACCTCAACGTTGTGTATAAATAACAGAGACCTTTTTCCTCATTTGGACATCATCTCATCACAACTTCTTCTCTCTTGATTGGGTCATACAACCTTGGAGGCTTCTCTCTTCTTCTTCGCATGTGTGGCTGTGCAAATCTCTCTCTACTTCGCACGTGTGGTAGGAGGTCGAGTTTTTCTAGGCAAATCAGGCCAAAATTTCAGAGCGTTGACCAAGGGGAGTTTGACCATCATTGACCTCAGTTTTTGGGCCATAATTTTGATTTTTCTAGGCCACACTTATTGGCATAGAAATCAATGCATTTGGAGTGGGTTGACCAGCATTGAATTCAGGTTTCATTGTAGAAATTACAATAGACTTTCTCTCTCTTTTGACTCGGTTTGATCGAAGAATTTGAGCTGATTTGAAGGTCAAATTGAACTGTTGATTGGAGGACATTTTGGGGCAGCTTTGGCCACCGCTGACTTTTTGGTTAGGGATGATTTGATTGTTGTTTTGGTAGATTTGTATTCTCTCTCTCTCTGCTAAACTATTGAAGAATAATAAGAAGATTTGATCAAAGGATTTCACCACATTAGGGTTTGTCCCTGGCATCTGCCACATCTTGTGTCCTCTTGTATTGTCTTGTTTATGCATATGATTTTATGTTCTATCTGCATTTACTGTCAATGTTTATAAGTTAATGTGATTGCGATGGATATAATTGGAATTTTTCATTGGGCTGGTAAAGGAACATTGAAGTAAATTGCCTTAAGCATAGAACATACCATTGTTATCTAAAATTAACACTTTTTAATTAAATTGAATAAAAATAATGTCATATGAAATGACTTTGGTTTTTTTGGGCATGTGGTATTGATAAGACATGATATTGGCCCATGGTATTGTAACAAAGTCTATTTACATATTAAGAATATCCATCGTAAAGTTGTGGGATGAGTTGAGTATCTTATTACATGTTTTTTAAATGTATATATATTTTACCACTAATAATAATAATAATAATATAATTTAGTTAATGTAAAGTTGTGGGATGAGTTGAGCATCTTATTACATGTTTTTTTAAATGTATATATAATTTACCACTAATAATAATAATAATAATAATAATAATAATTCAGTTAATGGCATTGATAGACATGTCTATTTTGGAATCTAACTACCAAAATTTTAATTTAATTATCAATAAGTGTTAAGTGCATGATAGAGATTTAATATCCACAATATCCACTGAATATTCTAGAGTATTCATAGCAATATACACAAATCAAAGGTTGAGATGATATGAAGTGAGTTATGGTATTTTGGACATGTGATTGATAAGTCGTAATATTTGTTCATTGTATTGTATTAAAGATCTCCATAGTAAATGGGGCTAATTCTCCCTAGTTAAGAATCATGTTTCATGTTCTTTTAAATATACATATGTTTAACTTATATATTAATTAGTTTTATAAATAATAATAAGATAAAATAAAGTTATAATTTTGTTAGTTATATTTTTTTTTTGCGGGGATTGTCCATTTAATTTACATAACTACTTGGGAAAACATATAAATTAAATGGTTGATAAACATAGGGTCAAAGCACTTACTTGGTGATAAATGATAAATCTCAAATTGAGAAGATTGAAAAAAAGCATAAAATTAACTAAGCTATAACTATATTTTAAATTATTATCACACTAAGGTGCTCTATCCTAGTATGGTCAAGATATTGTAATGTCCCATGAACATTTTGGCTCTATCAAGATAAAATAAAGGTAAAAATAAAAATAACACTATGTTAAAAAATAAAATAAAAAAATTCAAATTAAAATCATAAAAATAAGTAAACTTGTCTTGGGCAAGTTACAATCATTTTTTGATCTCCAATTTTATGAGAACCCATGGTATTCATGTGAAACATAACTTATTTAAAGTGGGAAATTAAACCAGCCTCGATCCATCTTAACCCCAGATATACCCGGCATAGAGAAGGATCAAATCTCTTTTCAGTCTAAAATATGTTTGCATCTCCAGAGATTCCTTTAAATTAGCAATTGGTAGATTGGAGTTAAGATTGATCTAGGTTGGTTATTAATTATAAAAGGAATTAATATATGATTTGAAAATAAATACATTTAACCATGAAGATTCTTATTGTTATCATATGCCAATACCATAGATTACACATACCACATGTCCAAAAATCATAACTTATGTTTATATGAGTTTTGTTCCAATGCCATTTTCTTTTTAATTAATCAATTTAATTAGAAGGATAGAAAGGGCATAGCTACTTTTGAAATAAATATCAACCTTAGATTTGTGACTATTACCTAAGAATATTCTAGAATATTTTGTGGAGGTAAATCCCTACAATCTTCTTAATAATGATGTAGTTTAACTTATAAATGAAATGACCCTTTTTCACCAAGTGTTTTTTGGTTAATTTTAACCAAAATCTGACAGAGTTTTAAAAAAAATGAGTTTAAGTTGTTCAATATGTAGAATTCTAGTGCTCAAAGAGCTCTTTTAGGGTCCTGAATTCATTTATGCATTCAAAAATGCATTTTAAACAACAAAAAATCACATTCATTCTTGAAATTGTTTTGTCTGATTTTGGTGAATTTTCTTTTCATCTATAAATTAGACTATGCACTTAATAATAGACATATCTATTGACTTTAAAATATTGTAAATTAAATACAATAAAAATATTTTGACTATAAAATGTGGTATCCATAAACTTTGAGTATTGGCACATTAATTTATAAAAAAGCCTATTTACAAGTAAAAAAAATCTCTATAATAAAAATTTGTTGCATATTTGTTAAAATATAATATATATATTTAATTTAAATATTAATTCTTAATATTTATAATTATTAGCTGAAAATTAATTTACTTGGTCAAATCCTGGTCAATAAAACATTCCCATTATCAAATTATGAATTCAATCTCTATTATTGAACTAATAATATTACCGTTTTTATACCTTAATTATACTATATAAATAATTGAGAAAATATATCACAATTCTATTTATCAAAAATTTAATTAATAAAAAAAATAAAATACATTATGTTTCATTTGAAAAGATAAAATATATCATCATCTATCATTTATCACGATAAGTTAAAAATTTAAATTAAAAAACATTAATGATCCTATCTATTCCGTTTAACATTAACTTCCAACAAATGATCGGCGCGGCGCCAGCACATTGTTGACTTCAAGAACTGACGTCCGGATCACCACGATGGGCGTCGCGTCAGCACATTGTTGACTTTGAATAAATCACATCCGAACACCATCGCACTGCATTGACGGCTAAATAAAGAAAGAATGAATAAATCGAACGAGCGAGACAATTGCCTCACTGCCCACGGCCTTCCGTTAGATCACTAACGGGGAACTCACCACGCGCCTTCATTTGGAAGGAACGGAAAACAGACACTGTTGTTTATCCAACAGCAAGCCTAACCCAGAGTACCATTATATTTGCAAGTGGTGTGAACTAACAAGAGCCGCGCTGTAGCTTTAGCCAACTGCATTTGATCTTGGAGTGAACTGCCACGCTGTCATTTTAGCCAACTTGACATCTCATTTTGACATTTTTGTAAGTGAAAGGATTAGTTCTCTGATTTTTTTAAAGTTTTTCAGTTTATTTTCTGATTTAATTTGTTTAAAGGGTAACGTTGAATTTATATAAGTAATCAGAAAAACCAAACTATACAACACAAATCAAAATTTGACCACAATTTTTTTAATCCATATAAAACTTCAAAAAAATTACACTTCAAAACTCCTGAGAATTAAATTTACTTTAATAATTAAACTGAACCCGTTTCAGAGTTAAAATTTACTTTAATGATTAATCTGAACCATTTTCTTACTCAGCGTTGAAATTTACTTTAATGGTTAATCTGACTCATTTCTTCGTGCTATTTCTTCTTCCTCCGTATGTTTTCTAGCACCATATTTGCTGTGTCAATGCCTGTCCATGCATGATAGCAGCCCGTCAAATAAGTAACACAATATTACTGCAACTTCAAGGATACTCATGTCAATCAAATATGCCATATTATGATATGCATGTTAATCAAAAGTAACGCAGACCTGAAAAGTAGCCACCATGTACATATCCATTGAATTTCTCGCTCGTATGTTCTCCTGTAAAGTAAACGGGACCGACTGGTGACTGCACTCAAACCACAGTTTATCCATTTCAATTTGATAGAAATCTTTGGAGGAATTATAGACGAACCTTCTCGTTCTTAATATGTACAAGTATTGAAATGTATGCGATACATTTTAGCTTTACCCTTATGTCAAAGAAGTGCTGCTTGTCCACCAAAATAGGATAATTACTGTAGCTCCCTCTCTGAAACCGGTTACTCCACCATTTTGGAACCAGAATTTGTTCTGCTTCGGGAATGCCATCGCCGAACATTTTTCTGAGCACCGCCATTGCTTCTGCTTTTGTCTCCTCATCGCTCTGTGCCTCTACCCGCTTCGATTCCTCGTCTGTGAGTGTAACAACCAGGATGTTCGATCCTGGATATGCGTTTTCCATTTGCTGCGGCATAAATAATAGTTCCATCAGCACTATTAATAATATTATCATGTTACGAACGTTTTTCTGGCACAGGGAACCTATTTGGCCATAATACCCACCTGCCAAAAAGTGTAATATCCACGTTTTTGGTGAGCATAAAGAAAGAACTCTGTACCATCCCCGGTGGGCCAGAACTTAGTGGGAAATTTCAGGAATATCTTCGTGTAAGTTCTGATATCACAGTTGAAAAAAGCTTTTCTTTTCCAACGCTGCACAGCAATCCTATCAAATCCATTATTGGTCATCAACCATGTATATACATTGTGAACCCCAACAAAAGTGACCCTAATTGTCAATATGGATTTAAAGAAAAGCGATCATCATAAGCAGAGAGTTATGATGTGTTTACAGGCAGAGGAGGGTTAAATTTGAGCAGATCACTTTGAAGAACTCCCAGGCTAACGGACACGATAACATATTTACCATTGTAAATTGACCCATCTTCTGTCATAACAGTCACTCCATGATTCGTATAATGTATTTCTCTCACCACCTTAAACATCAGAAATAAATCCATTAGTAAACATCTCTTTTGTCAGAAGAAAAAACAACAGTCCATATATTAATATAATCGGTTACACATACAAAGTAAACATAAATCATAATTTCTGCAAATAGCAGGGATAGTCAGTGATTGCAAATTAGACATTTACAGCAGGAAAAACAGAGCACTCCCACTACAAAAGCAGGGAGTAGCTAGTATAGCTTGAAATGACTAATGTTCAGAGGAAAAAGACCAAAAACACCTCTCAGGAAAATGAAAAAAGAACCCCAAGTATTGAGAAGGCACCAGAGCCAAGCATTCAAAGTCAGATCAGTATAGGCTAGGCAGCTAAGCCAAGATGCCAGAGCCGATCTCCTCAGATAGTCTGCTCCCTTTAAATAGGGCAGAAAGAGATAGAGAGAAAACATGTCCACATAGAGGAGAGTTGATCCAACCGTTGGCGGAGACAGACAGCCAGAGAAGATTTCCATCAGTATACATAGTTGGATCATTTTGTATATTAAGATTGGCATCTTGAATGTGAAAATTCGACTGTCCGTAAATGAAATTACGTAATTTTGGTGATAACATTCTATTAGCGAATTAATCATTTTTTTATTTAACAATTGGACTAAATTTGTAATTTAATTTAATTAAAAAAATTCAATCAACAATATTTTTTTGTTTCACCCAGAGATTTGAACCTTATTAAAAAAGGAAAAATAATCTTTTGGTTTTACTTGGAAGATTTGAATCTTAAATTTGAATCTCACAGTTCACATAATACTCCATACACAGTGATCATCAATTCAACTATCATGGATTTTTTAATTTTAAATATTTTTAGTTGAGCACCTGCAATAAGTTTGAAATGTTTTTGGTTGAACACCTACAATAAATTTGAAACAAAACATTTTCGAGTGACTTAAGGAAACACCTATTCATAATTAATCCAAAATCCAATAAGCCAATCCACATACTTTTACCTTTACCTTGTTAAATTTTAATCTTTCATCTACCAGATGTCCCCTGTCAGAATATTTGAGGAATTCTTCAGCCAATTTGTGGACAACAAATTCATAGCCTCGATCATCAGCAACCATAAATTCTCGTTCCCCAAATTCGGTGAAAGTGGGAATTGGCTCTACTTCTGCATTGAAATTAGTAAATCAGTAATCACTTTCGCAATGAAATGAAGTAATCAGTAACGATTGCCATTTACATTTACATTATGAAAACGAAAATGATGGAAGCATACCTGCCATTTCAAAATCATGCAAACAATAATCTATTGCCAATTCCAACGGCGTTGATGGAACGCTGATGCAGTATATAAACAGCATAAAACTTAATTAAAGGCTGCGAAACAATATGTCAATTCCCAAATTAGGCTTAATCATCGGAATACTCACAAACCGTGAGAGTTAATTTCTTCCGATGGTGAAACAGAATTAGCCATTGTCCTCATATCGACCGTGGTGGAAGCACCTTCAATGGCCAAAGCACGATTAGCAGAATTCACTGCCAAGTCATATGAAGCCACTGCAACAGAACCAGGGACTCTAGCACCACTGTCGTACATGCACAGCCCTAAATTAAATTAAATGTCTGTTATACAATTAGTGCATCATCAAAGCGAGACATAGAGCAAATTAATTAGGGTTAATACCTGGGGTCATATATGTTGAATACAGCATTGCTATAATCAGAATAGCAAGTGCGGAGACTGTGCTTGTTGGCAAGTTCCCAAATGGGATTCGTCTTGTTACCCCCAACTCCTGCTACCCAGCCTGCACCACCATCCACTGTAAGGCCAGCAAACTCATGTTTCATCAACCGCCCACCGATTCGATCTGTGGCCTCCAGAATGAGAAAGCCTTCGACTCCATGGTCTGAGAGAACCTTAGCGCACATTATCCCTACAACCCAGATTACACATGACAAGATTAAGTTAAAAACAGAATAAATAAAGAAATGATCCAATTCCAGGCACAGAGACACTAAACAGATTGCCCCTCCCTTGAATTCAATTTCGTGACCTGAAATGCCCGCGCCTACTATAATGACACAGCTGCAAAAGGAAGTTGAAGAATCCATGTATATGCGGAACGCCCACTCTGTGATACTTGGATCTGAATGAATGGTGGCAAGAAAATTGAGCGAACCGAGTCTATATAGTGTTGAGAAATCATACAGGTTTGTCAACGCTATACTCAATTACTCCCTATATTCATGTTGCTCCCTCTCCATCGATGCAAAGAGAAAAAAAAAAATTATTTAATTGCTGTAAGATTAATCATAGGTTTTGACGAATTTGAACATTGAAATTAGCCCAGACAAACCTAACGTCAAACTTATTTGAATTTGAACCCAAGCCCAATTCCAACCTTAAAAGTTGAATTATACACCTAGAACTTAACCTTATCTCTACTCGGTGCATTCATTTTTCACATGTTCATCATTCGTCTTCAAGCTTTGTCTCAGCGACCTTTGCTAATGGTGAGCCATGGCCTATAAACAGTCAAAGGCTCGATCTTCAGCCTTTGCTCAGGAGTTTAAGATCCAGCTCAACTCTGTCTGTCATTGCTGGTCACTGGACCCTCAAGCTGGACGACAGTCTCCTACAACCATTGATTATGAGTCACGTCTGAAGTAGACAAGCCACTAGTCAACTTCCATTATTTCTTATGCTACAAACCCACACTGGGTGCCTAAATTGACACAATCGATGTGGACAAATCAAAACGCATGGCAAGGAAATGGATATTTAAAAAGGTTTAATAAATCACTCCATTTGCAAAATTTCTCATTTGGTGTAATTTCTTTAAAATTTGGTAGAAATTTATTGAATCAGAAACTTATGGGTAACTCTTGCACAATGGAAGTGCCTTAGGTTTTCCAGGGTGTTGAATCCATATATACAGTCAAAAAACCAGTTTAAATAACACAAATCAAAATTTCACCTCAAATTCTTCCTCCGCCTTATTTAAGGGAGTCCATTTATAAAAATAATTCTATAAATCAATCTAATTTACAAAATTAAAAAAGAATAATTTTAAAAATTTATAATTTAATTTTGAAAATAATGAAATATGATAAAATTGGATAGAAAATTTTGAAAATTGAGTTATAACTCTCAAATTTTAGAATTCAAAATTTTGAGTATCTAATCGTCCATAATACTAAATATATTTGACCATCTATTTTTGTGATTTTTATCAACTTCAGCAAAAACGCTGCAATAGATAAACAAGGCCCATTAGAAGCGCCGATTAGAAGTATGAAATGGGGTTTCGCATTAAAAGGATATTTTTATTTATTTTTTAAATCAAAATCCAAGAAAATGTATTACTAGGAATTTATTTATATTGCATATATTAAATTAAAATTAATATATGTGGTTTATATTAATTTTAAACCTTAGTTTTATATTTTAAAAACAGGGCGCGTTGAGCATTGTGTGGGCCCGCGTGGGCTCCTCATCTCGGTGCCTTGTATGAGCGCTAATCTTTGTAGACTTTGGCTGTCGATTGGTGAAATTCGGTGGTTGGCTTGTGGCTTGCAAAAGTCGTCTCGGAGATATTTTAAAAACAGTTTTACAGTTTAAAAGATTTTATGCCTCTAAATTTTATGTTTAAACTAAATCTATATTAAATAATGGTATTAATACATTAATAATAATAATTAAATTTTATTTTTAATATTTTTATTATTATTGATTTATTCGAGCATGACTTGATAATGGATAAATTAATCACATAAATGTTTGGTCATTTTTACTTCTAATCTCATTGTTATTTAAGTAAATATTTTTTTTATTATATTAATTTATAGTTTATTTTTTCTTATATTTTATTTATTCTAGGATGGAATATATAATATATATAAATATATTATATATATATATATATATATATAATATATATTATTATATTAAGTTTAAGTATTTTAGTATATTAAAACTTAGATGGAAAAATTAATTTAGCACTTGTATTTATTTATAAGGAGAATAGTTTTTTTACAAAAATTTGTTACCAATTTTCAAACATGAATGTGATTTTTTGTTATTTAAAAATAACATTTTTGAAACAAATAATTCAACGCCCTGAAAATACCCCAGCCCATTTAAATTTCTAAAAAATTTTTATCATTTAAATTAAAAATTAAAACCAAAAAATAATTCCATATTTAACTATAAATTAACTATCATTAATATATAATATATATATAATATATATATATATAAAAATAAAAATTATCAATAAATTAAAAAATTTAACATATAAAATAATTAAATCAATAATAAGCTAAGCAATTTTAAATAAAAATAATTTAAATAATACACTTAGGCAACTCCTGGGTCAATATGAACCTAAGATTAGTATTTGCTTGTTTTATTTAAATTATCATTTGTATCGGTTTTTTATATTCTTCTTATATAAAGCTGAAGCTGATGTAAATTCTGAACCATAATGCCTAAGTGGGAACTCAGGTCCAATGTCCAATTGGCTAGCAACCTCTATATTTATATAAAGCTGAAGCTGACATAAATTCTAAATACCATAATGCCTAAGAGGGAACTCAGTTCCAATGTCCAATTGGCTAGCCACCTCTATATTCATAATTATTTTAAAAAAAGTGTGTTTCAGAGGGCTATATAAAACGGACGAGGAGAACTACAACACTGAGTTTGACAGCTGTAAGTAAAAGAGAACTACAACACTGAGTTTGACAGCTGTAAGTAAAAAAGAGAGTGTATAGAATAATTTTGATAATTTCAATGCAAACACATATTTTTTAATTAATATAAAAATGTTAAATATTGTTTTCTTACACAGCTACAAAATTGCTGAGTTTCACTGACTTCACATCAAGTTCCTTGAACCTATATAATACATTGGTTTTCGGAATATAGTTAATTGAAATTTATTTAATTCACAAAATTATAGGTAATTGCCTCGCCTATAAGTAATTATTTAAGATATTAATAGTTACAAGTTGGAAAACAAAGTATTTGGATATAGCATAGAATTTTATCAAAAAATGTTGAGCTTTTCAGTTATTTTATGATTTTTTTTCATAATTTTCTGGGTTAGTTTGATTTGTTTGATAATTTTTATTATTTAATTTGAATTTAAATTTGAGTTACATGTGGGTATAATATTATATATATATTTTATGTTTATGAAACGTGTTTTAATTAGAGACAATGTTATTTGATTTTTTATATCCATGTTTACTTATAATATCTTATAATAACTTATACTTAAGTTATATAAAGCTTATCTACACTATAAAATAAGTTAAAAATATTTTTAGTAATGCCAAACTAATTAGTGATAATACATAGGTTAAATATAAGATTTTTAGGTATTTCAATATCAATGCCATACAATAAGTTAAAAATATTTTTAGTAATGCCAAACTAATTAGTGATAATATATAGGTTAAATATAAGATTTTTAGGTATTTCAATATCAATGCACAATACACGAATGTGAGAATAACTCGTATAAGGAATCTATCTGAACTAAATCCTCTTAATATGTCTAACATCCCATTGAAATATTATAGTTGTACAAAAAAACTGATATTTGAATTCAATGCGAAATCACTTCAAGTTAATCCCTTTCCCATAACCCTAGGGTGTGCGAGTTGTTGATTGAATGATGTTGTGAGTATCTTATAAGTGGAGGGAGTGTACCTCTCTTGGAGTGTCTTCACAATGGTCTATTAGAAACTATGATGTTTTTTTATTAAATTTCTTGCCTCTTAGTACTCCTATAAGGAGGAAGTAAACATCCTATTGATGTTGAGTGGGGAAGGTTGTTATCATTCTCTCATGTTGGGTGGGGATGGTGGTCATCATTTTATCATGTTCTATCATGTTAAGTGGATGGGGAAGGTGGTCAGAAAAATAAATATTTAATTTTAAGAGTTTCTCACATTTCTATTAAGGATATTCACTATTGATTTGCGTATTTTAAGAAAGCTTAGAGTGCTGATTTATTTCCACTTACCATAGTACATCAATTTAGAATGATTAAATAGGGGATTAAGTTGATCCATTACAACAAATAGTTTTGTAAAGTAAACAAGTGTTCTCTAACAAGGGCCTTTGAAGAGTAGTATGCAAGACTATCAAATTTTCAACATATTTTTTCAAGAATTTTAGTTGAAGTTTGTTTGTGTTTTCATGTTTTTATTATTATTATTAATGATGTAATGTAGCTGCAAATAAATTATCACTTAATATATTAATTTTCAAGATTAAGGATGTATTTAAATCTATTTATCTATGATCCATAATTCTATCATGTATACTAATAGACCACTTAGAACTCATTATCAATTAATTTTTAATTATATTTGTAAAAAATGTATCTTTATTTATATGGTTTTTATTGTAAAAATGCATCACATTTATAAATGGTAACTAATAAAAAGTTCAATAGATAGATTTTTATCTTATTTATTTCTATGCTAAAATTTCATTTACAAATAATTGATCTAAGAATTGTAATTATAAAATATTAATGTGAATAAAGAAATCAAATTCCATACTGTGTAAAATCTTCAAAAACATCTATATATGAGTCATGTCCATAAATATTGAGAGTTCACTTCACTCTCAATATCACTTAATTATTCTATTTTATTTAGAAAAATCGTTTTAACTGCAATATCACATAAGTACACTCATATCAATAGATATAGTCAAATAAATGTCAATAAGTGACTTAGTAGCCTCTGGACTTATATAAGGCACTTACATTTACAAATAATAATTTTAAGAATATATATTTATTAATGGTTCCGGAATGAAAAGCCAAATATGTTTGAACTCATTCCTATGTGACTCATCTCCTAGTAATACTAGAACACTTAACATCGATTATCAAAAAATAATTTTTTTAGGAAATACATTATTATGTTTAGCAATTTTTATTTAAAAAATTATATATAGCATTTATATTGTCATATTAATGTATATAAATAAGTAAAAGTCAATAAAATCTCAGTTTCTTGTTGGCTTATATGAGATGACTTGAATTTTATTCAAAATTACAAATTCACAATAAGTTATGGATAATGAAATAAAATTCTTCATAGTTTAAAAAGTAGTTCAAAAACATAATTAATCTATGTTACATCTTCACCTAGTCTGAAGAGTCCACTTAATATTCATTATCATTTAACTATATTCCTTTAAGAAATGTAATTTTCTCTATAATGAAATTTTATTTCAGAAATTAAAATCACATTTATACATTCATATTAATTTATATTATAGATAATTATAAGTCATTAAGTGACATTGTGCCTTCTTAAAGTATAATATGAATGATTGCAATAATAAATATTAGTTGATTTAAATATACAAATTTTAAAAAATTATCAATTACCAAATCAAATATCTTATGTTTAAAAGGTTCAAGGTCATTTAGCCATGACCCATCTTTTTAATAATTAATAATAATAATAATAATAATATTATTATTATTATTATTATTTCACATTTATACACATTAGTGTTAGTGCAAATAAATAAAAATAAGTCAATAAATAAGTTCATCCATCATTATTCACATGAGATTATTTCAATTATAATAATTTAAGAATATATATTAAAAAAAAACATTTGATAAAAAGTCAATGTCTGAAAAATCTATAAACAATCATAAAGATAATTAGTATTATTATCAATTTTCATATATTTAAAGAGATATAAATCAACAAATTTAATCCACCAAGTTATGTCCAATTGTAATTGAAAACATAATATTTATAATATTTTTTCCTTTAAAATATATATTTATCTAGTATAATGAAATCTACCCTAATGTATAGAATTTTATACATATTAGTATGAAATCTACCCTAATGTATAGACTTTTATATAGATTTGGTTTCACTAATATCCAATAAATTGAGAAATAAATTTTGATATATTTATTAGCAACACAATTAATTTTTCATCTTCATATTCATATTTAAGGCATTTTCCTATAAAAAGAATTCCCTCCAATGCCATCTGTTCTTTTGTATACCTTTGATTTAGGTGTTAGACTATAGAAATCACCTCCAGATTAAAAACTGGTATTATTCAGTTCCAATTCTTTAAGGAGATTTTCTTACCGTGTCCATAACCCAATGTTCCTCTAAATCTAGGCACTAAAGGCAGCACTTCTGCAGGTTCTTTCAAGCTAGGCATTACGGGTGCTCCGACAAGTTCTTTCGAGCTAGGCATTATGGGTGCTCCAACAGGTTCTTTTGAGCTCAACATTACGGGTGCTCTAACCGTTTGACAAAGATGGCCTTCATGGAGAGAAAGGCTTTCTTAAAGGGGTCTTGAATCAGTCCCTTCTACAAATGGGGGTTTTCCCCTTCCTTCCCCTTGGTCTGCCTCGAAAGCAAGGGAAAGTTCAGCTAATGTGACACCTTTTAAAGGAGAAGACGAGCCATCGTGTGACGTATGGAGTGGTGATACCAATCCTTAGCCTCTCCCTTGGCTTACAAGTGGGAAACCTTGCTCACCTACTCTCTCGGCAATGCTCCTCTGTGTCGTTGTTTGGCGGGTAATTGGCTCCGCGAGGGCTCTTCTTCATCATCATCTTCCTCTTGCGGTTGCTCTCCTCACTTCATGCCTCTTATGAAAGTGGTTCATCTCCCCTTTTTGCTTGTGGTTGCTCTCCTCACTTCATGCCTCTTATGAAAGTGGTTCATCTCCCCTTTTTGCTACGAGTTATCAGCTCTTATGAGACCTGTCTTGTTTTCTTGTCCGCAAGTGAGTGAATGGTTCTCAATCCAAGTTTGAAGGTGGTTTGAAATTGTCTTCTTGTAAATAACCAAACACTCCCCTTCTTTTTCGAGGTTGACAAGTTTTCCAACAAGTCTGCAGCTTATTTATTTTTCTTTTACTAATGCATGGACCTTGTTTCATTTCTACCCAAGAGTTTCTCAAGCAGGGTTTCAAATTTAGCTATGGCCACTTCAACAATGTTTAGGCAGTTCTAACTAGTTATTGTTCTATGTAAAATTGATGTATTGTTATTGTTGTTATCTGATGGTTAAACCCTACCCGTTGTATGATATTTATAATTATATTCTTGAACTTAAGTTATAGTTATGAGAAGCCTAGTTTATCAAATATTGAGAGTATAAAAAAGTATAATTCAATAAGGTTCCAAGGATATGGACCATGTCAATAGGCTTTCAAATTTTTTTTAG
>APFE030319276.1:0-11293 GCA_000404065.3 Pinus taeda
ACATGTACAAGGACACTTGACATAAACCCTAGAGGTCTTCAATTGAGACCTTAACCTAAAAACAATTGACCCAAGCATGAAACTCATGCTTTAATAAGTCAATTTATTTAGTAATAAAAATTATTTTTCTTTCTTTTGATAAATATATTTCATTATGACTCAAGTACAATTATGAAGACCGAAACTAGTTACATTCTTCAACACTCCCTCTTAACTAGGAAGGTATTCATAATTACCTATATCTATAGAGGTACATGGAAGAACTCCAAAATGAACTACGAAGCGTTTTGGCACCCTCAGTGCCACGGACTAGATTCCTAAGCAGGGTAATATGTCCGGGTGGGACTAAGATGGACTAAATATTTCAACAAGTCTAGGTACCATTAGGCTTACTAACTAACCATCAACCCAGGGATCTAGGTACGTATCCAAGGTTAGAGCTCCAAGACCAATGCCACCCTCCCTCTTCAAGATCTAGACATCGAACACACAAAGGCCGGCCAGATGCCCTCCCAAGCATCTGCCATTAGATGCTTCAACTCTCCCTAATAAACTAGATATATACATTTGTCCAAGCATGCTTCCAGGGTGTTTACCTTGTTTATGGAGAGACAAACACAAACCTCAATCAGCTATAAACTTTGAAATATACATATAAACACAAACCTTTGGGGTCTTCAAGTATCCTGATACCACTTATATCAAGTTATTTAGAAGCTTTTCTTCTTCTTTCATTTCTTCATTAGCACCAAATACATTCTAAGTACCTCTCAGTTCTTTTTCACAAACATTCGTCTGCAGTATTTGTTGTCATAATGTGCCCTCCCTCTTAATTGGGGAGATATATCCTTTCTTCTAAATGGGCTCCCTCTTAACTTAGGGAAATCAACTACTTTCTTCTTCTATAACACTGAAGAAGCTTCAACCTTTCACGACTTCATCAAGCTCATATTCATCCTCATCCTTGTAGCTTTCTTCATCATGCTTATATGGACAACTTCATTATCTTGAAGATTGTGTACCTGCAAAACTTTAATAGCAAGTAAAACCAAATACATATATAGAAGCATGAAGTTAATAGTATCAAAGTTATGTCAATATGATGGAAGCATCAAAACAATCAAATACTTCAGACATTAAATACCTAAACCTAGTTAGGTTCATAATCAGCAAGAGATACAAACTTTTAAACCTCAACTTTTTGCTAGGGTTTGTTACAAACCCTAGACTACAACATAAAGAAGTTTAATCAAGGAATCGATCATATTCTATTTAGGGCCTCAATAACAGATTTTACTATGATATATTGCAAACCCTAGAAGCAATTCAAGTACAATTCAATGCATCTAAGGGTTCAACAATTTTCAAAATTTATATGTTAGACTCTACTAGGATTTAATGCAAACCCTAGATTCCATTTTTGAGACACTAAGCCTTAGTTATAAACAATCAAAACCAATCTTTGCACAATCTAAGGTTTCAACAATATGATAGACTCCTACCAAGGTTTGTTGTAAACCCTAGATTTTTTCAAAACTAAACTATATTGAAAATAATATCCAAGAATATTAGAGGTTTTCGGGAAGAGATGGAGCTTCCGTTCACGCCACACCGTTTAGGGTTAGGGTAATTTTACAGATTCATTGCAATCTCGACAGTTTTTACCCTATAGTCTTTCGGTTGTCTATCCGTCCACTTCCATCTTCGTTGCAACTGCCTCTTGTCGCCGGTTGTCTTTGGTGTCGTTTCTTTTCTGTTTGGGATGGATGTTGACATGGATCTCGAGGCAGTGGACTACTCGCCGGATCCTTTTCCTGAGTAGCCCATATTTGGCAGCCTAAACCCTAGCCAGTCTTTTTCAGTCGCTCTTATGCCTTCCGTATCCGCTCCATCCTGCTCAGCACCGGTGGTCACTCTCCCGGGTCTCTATGCTTCCTCACTACACTTTGGCACCCTTTCCATCGATTCCCCTGCATTAGACTGCCCACCGCTTTCACCAGGCACCCTCCATCTGCTCTTTGTGGTCTCTCCGCCCTCCCCATCTTTCGAACCAGACCCTCCGATGGACGCTTTCCAACGACATAACTCCCCTCAGCTCCGGGAACAAGCTACGTCTAGTGCTGTTGAAAACCCTACTGCGGGGCCTTCTCTTCAGGGTTTCATCCCGACCTCTTCGGCTGCCAATTCAGCGTCTGGTTGTTTTGAAACCCCAGTGATTAGGGTTAAGTCGGCTGCACAGACCCAACAGGAAGGGATTGCTACCTCGGACCCCTTGCAGGATCATCCCACTACGCTACAGACCTGCAAAAGAAAGGTAAACTGTATTAAAGCCACTGCAAAGGATTTCACGATAAATTTTGGCGAGGATTTAACAATGGGAGAGGTTGCGGATAAGACGGGCACTGTCTTGGTCGGCCACGTCCGGGCAAGGGCATAGTCGGCGGATCGCTTAACTCTATGGGTCCAAGAAATCTGGGGAAATACCCTGAAGGAGTTGCCGGAGGTATAGATCCTTCCCCGTGGATGGTTTGCATTGCATTTTACAAAGGAAGAATTCACTCATTTGGTACTCACTCGCTACTGGCATATTGAGATGGGCCCGGTCCTTCTCAAGCGCTGGAACCCAATGTTTGATCCAGAATGGGAACAAATAGGGGCTGGACCGCTCTGGGTGCGTTTGTCGAGGCTCCTTCTACAATACTGGTCGGAGGATGTCTCCGTGCGGATCGGGAACACGCTTGGTACCTATCTCGACTAAGATAGATCTTACATCTAGACAAAGAATCGAACCCTTGCTCCCATTCTTGTCCATTTGGACACTCGGGAGGGTTTGGAGGAGAAAATTACATTGCAGTGGAGAAATGTCACTCGGATTCAAATCCTGGACTATGAGGGAGCCTCGTTCCGCTGTAGGAGGTGTCACAAGGTTGGTCACATTTTCAAGGAACGCCCTCTGGTCAAAAAGTCTCTGGAATCTTCGATCGCAACAGAAGGCACAAAGGGACAATCTGCTCCTCACCCAGAATGTCCTCCCATTTTGACCACCAGGGCCTCTGTTCGTGCGGTCTCCCCTCAAGTTGTTGCACACTCGCACAAAACACCGTCACCTCCCATGAAGCGATCCAGGGCAGCTGCTGAGGCCGCGAGGAAAGCCGATACCTCCTCTTACCTTATCTCCTCTGTTTCTGATTCAAGTATTGCTTCACATGTATCATCATCTCCTCTGCATTTCATCCCCTCCATTCCATGCTCCCTCTCTCTCCCTCCGCCTTACTTCTCTACAACCGCCCCATCGTTCCCATCTGCCTCTATCCCCCCCCCCCGCTTCATCTAAGGACGGGTCTGAACCCTCGCACTCATACAATCTTCGCTTGTGCTCTCTACAGGATCACTCATCTCTATCCATATCTGAGCTAGGTCTCTCTTTACCTGGTCCTTTCACCAAATCTTCTCGTGGTCGTAAATCTTATCTCTCCAAAGCTATCCGAAAGTCCAGGGCTAAAGTAGTATCAGGAAGACAATCCTCCATTGATCGGGTACTTAGAGCTTTGAATACCCAGGGATAGTTCCCCACATGAAGTGTCTTTCTTTTAACTGCAGGGGTATGGCTAGTGCCTCCAAAAAACTAGCCCTTAGGAGACTCTTCGAGTTTGAGCCTGTCGACATTATCATGCTACAAGAAACCCTGGGGGAGGCCGATATCATTTCCAATTCCCTAGTATCCCTTAAACCTAGCTAGCATTTTCATTCTCTCGACACCTCGGGACGTTCTAGTGGTCTTGCCATTGGGTATAATCCCCGAACCATCAAAGCTCTCTCTGCCTGGGGTGGTATTGGGTATATTGGGTTGGACATTTTTTCTGCAGAATTGAGTTTGGAGCTCCGTATTATTAATATTTATGGGCCTTGCCACAGATGAGAGGATTTTTGGCTCAGGTTCCTTAACCTTGCCATTGTTTCTACCGATCATACTATTATTGGGGGGGATCTCAATTTCTCTCTGGGGTTTGGAGAATCGTGGAGCTCACAAGCACAAGTGGATCCTCTATCAGATTTCATGTTAAACTTATTGGAACTCCACAACCTATCTGACATTCCTCTGAACAAACCCCTACCCACATGGAGGAACAGAAGGATTGGGGAGGCAGCATTGGCCAGAAGGCTTGACCATTTCATGATCAAGATTCCCTTGTTGCAGATCCTGCACAGATACAGACAATGGTTGGGGGTTGGGGGCATCTCAGATCACTCTCCTATATATATGGAGATACTTGGCCCCCATTCAAAGCCAAAACCTCCCTTTAAATTCAATCACATTTGGCTTCAAGACCCTGGTTTCATCAAGCTTGTCACTGATTTCTGGAAATCTAATCCTATTTTGGGCCATCGATCCCTGGCCGAGGGTTTTTGTGACAATCTCTCCCAACTGAAGAGGTTATCTATTGTTTGGGCCAAAGAAAAATCACAAAGGGAGGATCATATTCTCTCTCAGATTGAATCTGAATTAAAATGTCTCTTGGTTGACAGTAACAGGGGATTTACATCTTTGCATGACAAATTGCACCTCATTAAGCTCGAGAAATCGAAGGAAAAGATTCTAAAGGAGAAAGAGGAAACCTGGAGACTAAAGAGCAAAGCTCTGTGGCTACGTGTTGGGGATGACAACACAAAGTTCTTTCAGAACTATGCCAAGGGCAAAAAGGTCTCAAATACTATTTAGAACCTTCCCTTGCCTAATGGTGGTGTGGCAGATATTTACAAGAAATTATCTCAGCTGGACACCTCTCACTTTCAAAACCTCTATAAATCCCCTCTCGGGACTAACTTAGCGAATATTATCCAAGTTTCCAGCCATTTTCCTCGTTTCGTGGATGAAGATATGAAGGCTGAGCTCACCTCACCTGTTTCGTCCGCTGAACTAGAGGGGACCCTGAAGTGGTTCAAGAAGGACAAAAGCCCTAGGACGAACGGATGGACAGTTGAATTTTATCTGGCATTTTATGAATTATTGGGAAATGACCTACTTCAAGTGATTGAGAAATGCAGAACTACTGGGAAATTATATGATGCCATAATCTCTACTTTCATTGCTCTTCTCCCTAAGACGGATAACCCCACATCCTTTAATGATTTTTGGTCCATCTCTCTCTGCAACTATCTATACAAGATCATTGCGAAAATTATCGCAAATAGGATCCGACCCATACTCTCTCAGCATATTTCCCCTGAGCAATTTGCTTTCTTCGAAAATCGTCAGATCCACGAAGCCATTGGCACGGCCCAAGAAGCTATTCGCTCAATTCGGTCGAGGAATCTTAAGGGCATCATATTGAAGATTGATTTGGCCAAAACATTTGATCATGTCAACTGGTTATACATCAAAATGCTTCTAGTGCATCTGGGCTTCCCTCACTGTTTTATCATCTGGATCATGTCCTGCATCACATCGGCTTCTTTTAGTGTTCTTATTAATGGATCAGCATCACATTTTTTCCATGCAAAGAGGGGCCTTAGACAAGGATGTCCTCTATCTCCCCTTCTCTTCTTTATCGTCATGGAAGGTCTTAGTAGACTCCTTATCCAGGAGAAAAGGAATGGTAGACTATTTGGGCTAAAAGTAAACGATCACTGCTACCTCACTCATCTTCTATTTGTGGATGATGTCCTCATCTTCCTCGATGATAGCATCAGAGACTCGGCATCTTTTACAAATGCCCTCTCTCTTTTCTCTAGGGCTATGGGTATGTTAGCTAATCAGGGGAAATCCACTAACACCCTAGCTTTAACTTCCATTCAAGAGTCTCGTTTTTCCCAACATCACTTTCCTTATAACATCCTTCCACTTGATCAGGGCTTCAAATACCTAGGTTTTTGGATCAAACCATTGAGTCAAAAAATAACTGATTGGATTTTGTTGGTCATCACGCTGGAGAAAAGGTTGACTCATTGGAGCCACCGTTTCTTATCTCGCGCAGTTAGATCGTTACTCATCAAACCTGTGTTGGAGGCCACGCCTATATTCTGGATGTCTCTGGCTTCGATTCACAGGAACATACTTGCCTGTCTTCAAAAAATCTATTGCAGATACCTATGGAATGGGCATCAAGATAAGAAGATCTTTGCATGCGTGAGCTGGAAAAAAATTGTATTGCCAAAAAATGGGGTGCTTAGGGTTTAAAAGTCCTTAGCCAATTTGCCCAGGCCTTGGCTACCAAAATGGGGTGGACTTTCCTCACGAGACAGAATCTCTGGACCACTTTCTCTTACCACAAATACATCTGGCCTATGCAGATCATCGATTGGGTGCGTCTACCCTAATGGAAAAAATCAAGCATCTCCTCTGTTTGGAAAGCGTTGTTGCATTCCCTACCTATCATCCACAATCATCTGGCCTGGTGGATAAATAATGGATCAAAAGCCCGCATTGGAATGGATCCCTGGTCAGGAGGGGGAGCTATATTCTTCCGAGAGAACTCATCCATCATTTAAATCAGAGGGACATATCTGCCATTGCACACCTTGCTGATTAGGATAACACATCTATCTTCTCCCAAGGATGGAAGTTTGTTCACACCCTTGATATTCCCCCTCAATGGCACCATACCTGGCAAGATTACATAGATGCTTTGACATAATCCCATATCAGAATCATGGAGGGTCCTGATGAACTTATCTGGTGCATCGTTGAAAATGGTATTTATTCGCCAAAAGTTGGTTACCTTGCTATCAGCGCTAACAGGCAGCCATAAAGCACACTTGCTTGGTGGCGAATGATTTGGAAATTAAATGCTCCTCCGAGGACCAGACTCTTTTTCTGGTGTGTGCTCAGTTACAAAGTTCCTACTAGGGACCAATTATCTCATCATGATTTCCACAACTCGAGCTGGTGTGTCCTCTATAAACAGGCCTCTGAATCCACAAATCACCTCTTTTAAAATGTGATTTCTCCAAAGTATCTGGGAATCCATCTCAAATTCATTACAAGCTGGTAGGTGGGATGCGGAAAATTTCAATAGCACTTGGCGAAATTGGTGTACTATTCATCATGGCTCCAAACTGCTTAGCCTCCCCCTGCTCTTTTCCTGGTCCATTTGGATGACAAGGAACAAAATTATTTTTGATGAAGGGGTTGCAATTGGGCCTGTCATGGCTGCCAAGATCATATCAGCATATCATGAATTACCTGACAACAAATCTCCCGCACTTCGCCGACCTCTTGCCCCCACTCCTATTGACAAAACCATCCCTTGGGCTTTTTTTGATAGGGCTGCTCAGGAGCACCGCTGTGGGGTGGCTTTATTCTCCACCTAAATGACCAACATTATTACAATGTCAAGCTAGGACTTAGAGGTGGAACTAACAATTTTGCTGAACTTATCACCCTCTGCCATCTATTGCACTTTTCCCTGGGACATGACTGCATCAATTTGCAGATTTTTGGCAATTCGAAAATCATTATAAACTAGTTTAATAATGTCTCTGCCTGCCATGCACACACCCTTAGACATATTCTGAGTGAAGTGATTTTACTCAAATCTCAATTTAACAGAATCTCATGTCATCACATTTACAGGGAACATAACCAACGTGCTGATTAGCTTTCCAAGGAAGCCACGCTACTACCCAGAGGTCAGTGGTTGATACAGGTGCAGAATGGCGCTGAACAGTACCAGTACTATCACTGGTCATACATAGATCAGGCATATCATAGGGCAAACAGACGCTAGCCTTTTTTGTTTTTTGTTCGTACAGTATATTTGATCTTCACCATTGTATATATCATTGCAGTTACTGTCTACAGAGTTACTGTCAGGGAAGAATATGAGAAATTTTTTTTTTTTATGTGATTCAGGACCCCCAAAGATCAATGATTGCTACATCCAAGAAATATTATACTATGAAGATCTACCTAAAATGATCACCTCTTATTGACTCAACCAAGGATCTAGACTCCAAGAGTGTTGAGAGAATCGAATGTGTGACCTCTAAATGGTAGAGGTGCTTAAATGACAGGGACCCAACGAACTAAACTAACCCTCAAAACTACAATTAAGATTTATTTTTTTTGTAAGAAAATATGACCACATTATATTAATATGCCAGAAATTACATAGAGGACAAGCAATAGTGTGTCCCCTGCCTCAGAAAGAAGAAACAAAGATAAAGAGTGGAAGGACTCCGCCCTAGTTGAGAGAAACCAGAGCCTTTCAACTTTGTTGTTTGCATTACAAAACATATATTGATCAAAATCATGGATTTGAGAATTGAGCTAATGTAGTTGATGCATGAGCATGCAAAATGGAACATGTTGTGTCATAGAAACAATGCATAGTCAAGCCATAGGGCTCTAATGCGTAGTGTGCCAAAATAGTGTGCTAATGAGCCACCCGGATCTGAGTTGTTTGCTTTCGAGGTGGTGGAAAGAAAGTGACTCGCAAAGAAATAAAAATGAGGAGAGAGAGCCAACCTGTGAGTTTCCATGTGCTGAGAGTTAAATTTTGCTGCAGTAAAAATACCTTATAACCACATTGGAACCGCATTGCACTACAGTAGTTCCATGAGCCCGCATACTGCTTGTATCCGTCGGTTTCTCCTCTAGGATTTAGAAGCATAGGGGCTAGGGCGAGGAGGAGACAGGGGAACATTAGCCACCAAAGGGATGACAGCCTAGGGAGGAGGGGGATGAGCCATAGGGGCACAAGGAAAGGGAGCAGAGGAGGACCTAACCGAAGGTGAGTCGGACGGGGAAGGGGCAAGGGAAGAATAAGAGGGGCTGTTGGGAAAAAAATCAAAGCACAAAACTATAGCGAGACACTGTGGCTTTGATAAGCAGAGAGCTAAGCAATCCATGTAGTCACTTTCATTTTCTCTTGGGCACGCTCCTTTACCTGGCGCGTGAGGAGATTCTTGAGTGCCTAAAGTGTTGGGCAGCCCCAATGTAGTTCAAATTCCTCCATAGGTAGGATGTACTTGTGTTAGGAGTCAAGAACCCCATTGTTAAATAGGTTGGCGATAGTAGCATCATCGAAGTTGGTGGCGGGGATCCCATGAACTCTCCCTCTGTCAGAGCATCTTCCTTGTCCCTTTTTCTGGTTCATGGTATTGTAGTGTAAGGTTGCATACATGATGCCAGAAAATCCACTAAAGAGAATGTTGGAGGGAGAATACAGATTCGCTAGGGGGTTGAGCATGAGGGCGGGGCGCAAGGGCGGAGGGATCCCATAATCGGGCAGTTGTTTCACGTGAGGAGTACATGACACATAATGTGGATGGTGAGCCAGGTGGGAGCTGTGTGTTGGGCATCTTGGAATGAAAGCTTATGATCACGGGGCCACCCTAATTCGGGAAATTAAGATTGTTAAATATTATTAAAATTATTAATTTTTTTAGTAGTTCATAATTTATAAATAAAATTAATTAATATTTTTAATAATAAAAACATTAAACAATTAAAATTGATTAATTTAAATTTAATATAATAATTGTTAATACAAAATATTAATAAATATGGGAATATAAAACATTATTTTAATAAAATTCAAAGTTCATAGAAAGAAATATAATAAAAATGATTTATTCTTTTAAAAGTATGGAATTAAATTATATATATATTTATATTATATATTATATATATATTATATATAATTATTCAAATATTTATATATATTATTAATATTAAAATTAATCATAATATATTAATTTTTCAATATTAATGTTTTATATATCTACGTAAAGAATAAAATAATTAAATTTAATGAGATATCGAACAAAAATAATGATATATATATAAATAAATAATAAGTTTTTAAAACAATATGTAAGAAAATATTATTTTTCTATGAAATAAAAATTTATAATTTTTAAAAATATTATTTTTAGTATTGATTAAATAAAATATAATATAATATTTAAAATAAATTTTATAAATTTTATGATTCATATAAAATAAAAATAATATTGAAATTACTAAAATTTATTACAATAATTAAAATTGTTTGTTTTTTAAAGAGGGATCTCATACATAAATTACATGAACATCATCATTATTATTATTATACAATATTTTTTAAACCAAAATGAGAATTTTGTATTTATACGCAAGTTTCGCTCATGTCTCACTTAGACCACGATAAATACATTACGTAGTACATAATTATATCTTCAAAACTTTTGCTTGAGTCATCTTATCTAGTAGAAGTATGAATTTTTCCAAAGAGACCCCAAAATGGAAAATAGAAAATGGTATTTTGTAGGCATATATACCTTACAAAACTGACCCACCAAAAAAACAAAATTCATGTCATACTATAATTGATTGATAATAGAATCCTTCATAATTGTACAATGTCAATCCATTTAGCTCTAAGGAATAAGAGAGGGTTTTATTTGGCCATTGATTTTTAAATCTTCCATTCTTGATTTACACTCTTCATTTGCACATAAGTCCACATCTTTATTGAGATTAGAGAGAATATGGAAATATGTTATTGAAGAGGATCCTTTCTAATTATTTTAATAATACTTTTTAATGGTTTTCCTTGAGAGAGGAGCCCTCCACCAAATGCTAAATAAGGACGGATTCTCTCAAAATAGTGAGAGAAGGTACCTAAGTTTCTTTGGCTAACTAACTCTCCTCATAAAGAGAATAAGCTTCATCTTGGTTGTTTGTAATGCATCCTAAGCCCCATTAATACTCCACAACTTTAACTTACTAGAGGCCATAAAGCACCCCTCCCCTCTTGCCACCACTTACATTTTTAAAATTAATTTTATAATAAATAAAAAAACAAATAAACATTTTATTATGAAATTAAAAATTAAATTTAAATTTTCCATCAACAATATTATCATTTATGTCAAAAAAATATTAAATTGAAATTATCATATTTTTTTTAGTTCGAATTATCATTTATGTGAAATAAATATTAAGTTGAGATTATTAGATTTTCTTTTTGGTTATGTGATTCACGAAACCCACATATCAATGATTGCTACATCCATGAAATATTATACTAGGCAGATCTACCTAAAAGGATCACCTCTTATCGACTAAATTAAGGATCCAAACCCCAAGAGTGTTGAGAGAATCGAACCCACGACCTCTGAATGGTAGAGGTTCTTTAACGACACGGACTCAATCAACTAAAATATCCCTCAGAACTACAATTATGATTTTTGTTTTGTATGTAAATATGCTCACATTATATTAACATGTGAGAAATTACATAGAGTAAAATCAAGAGTGTGTCCTCTGCCTTAGAAAGAGGAAACTAAAGATAAAGAGTGGAAAGAA
>APFE030319294.1:0-45812 GCA_000404065.3 Pinus taeda
CATGAGCTTAAATATTTAACTTTCCATTAAAGTTTCACCGTAATGCCCATAGTTTTAATGCCCATAGTTTTAATCATCCGCAAATTTTATGCTTAAGAATTCAGATTAGTACATAATAATAACGTATCAAAAACTCCAACCTCCCCCACTTCAAAATAATAATACCACTTCAAAACAATATTACCAGGAAAGAAAGAATACAGAAAAATAATAAGTCTATGTAAAAAACTCTAACCTCCCACATTTCAAAAAAATATTACCAAAATAATATTACCAAGAAAGAATACATAGGAATAATACAAAGGAATTCAGGTTAACAGATCGCTCCACATTCAGGTAGGCTGTGCGCTCAGCAACAGCATAATTGATCATCATAATCACACATTATATTTCACTATAAACCCTTCTCCTCTACATGAATAATGGATGTCTTTCTCATTGATCGCCAAAGATAATCTTACAGGCCGAAGATGACCTCATAGGCTCAATACATGAAGGTTCCCTTCAAATATATAGTAGCGTGGATTCATTCAACTCCAGATGCAACCAGCGTGTGAACAGAGGGTAATAAAAATAATTTTCCATTATGGAAGTGTGATATTGATAACACAAAGGAATTCCTTTTCATGGATAGAGGTTTAATAAATTAATAAGACTCTTAAAAAAAAATCAGAACAAAACAAAAACCTACAAAAGTTTTAGTTTAATGGAATCATAGAAGGAAATATAACATACATGCGATGGATTTTACGCCATGTCAGCAAAGGACTGCGGTCTCTGCTTCTGAGCAAAGGACTCAGATCTCTGCTTCCTGACATTCTGTTGAGGAGGGCATAGTGGCGGTGAAAATATCTGCAATAGTGATTTCTTGGTACCCAGTTTGCCCTTTCGCAAACCCATACTACCCACTTATTTTATCTTCCAAACGACAAAATTCTTCAGAACCTCGACTAACAAATCTCAGATAACAATTGCAATCAACAGGGTGAGAATATTTCACAAGCATTCTCAATCCATATGAATGCCTTTTAAAAAATGTGAAAAGCCTTCATCTAAAATGAATAAATAATAATACAAACCCATAAAACTCAGATAATTATATCAGAATTTAATGTTGATCATTAATGTGGCAACATACAATTTCAACCCCATATCAAAGCACGAGAAACCATGACTTAAGCACGAGAAACCATGACGAGAAACCATGACTTAAAATGGTAAATGAAACTAACGTCCTTATATCTCTCAAAATTATCACTGAACTTAATATATATTACTATTTATACTTCGTCACTTTAAACTACTCTCTATTTTATTTTAATCTAAATCTTGATGTGCTTCCATATTTTTAAAATTTATATTGATCCTTCCTCTATTTTACATGTACTCATCACTGATTTATATTAAATATTATTTAATAAACATTTTAGATAACACAAGTAAATGATCAATATTTATAAAATAAATATTACAATGAGCAAAATCATCTCGCGACCGTTCAAAAAAGAAACCTTAGCCTACATTCAAAGAGATGAAAGCCTCGGCAACAAAAAGTTTACCCAAAATTCACTAACCACACAGAATGGAAATTATAAACTCACAGAACGGAGAAGAAATAATAATCGCCTTTAAATAGAATCCAAAACTTAGAGTTGATAATACAATTCCATATGAAAATAAGAGTCTGTTAACAGGATTGTTTATAGGAGAGCTATCTCCAAAACATGTATGTTCATGAAAATAAGAGTCTGTTAACAGGATTGTTTGCAGGAAAAAGATCTGCAAAACACGTATATTCATTCTAACATTTACGAGAACCCAAAAATATTAAAAATATAAAACCCTTAACTATGGCCAATACTTATCTATTAATTTGCAAAACATAATCCCTAGAAATAGACTCACATGGATATTATATTAATGCAAACAATCAAGGATGGGAGCTCCGGACGTTAGGGAGAAAGTGAAGGTCGCTGAGCTTCTCCGGCTTTTCTTCTCCAAGACGATGAGATATGAAATCACTGGACTTTATCTTCACCTCAACTGCTCAAAAGCCGACCTGGCGCACCACCCAAAGCCTTCAATTGTTCTAGCACCAGAGCCTTCCATCGTCTCGTCTCCTCCATGGACTTTTAGTGGCTAAAAATCGAGCCTTCCACCTTTATATCAGACACTGTATCTTCCAATTTGAAGCCATTGTGGGCTTTACTGAAGGAATCCTTTATACTCTCATGGGTGAACTGCAAATTTCTGGGATCGCAGATGTCGTGGGTTTGCGGGCCGTCCTAGTCCTCTTCCTTGGAGAATATTGTTGGGATCATACTGAAATTAACATTTGCACTGCTTGATTTCCTTTCCAAAAGAGAAATTGCGGAAATGAAGAAATCGATCAAGAAGATGTTCAGTTAGAATTTATATGAAGATGTTTAGTTAGAATTTATATGGAAACCCTAAAGAAAAGGAAAGCAATGAAGCCTGTTTTGATCGAGATTTACGAGCAGGGTGTCGAGAGTATGCATGAAAGGATTGTCCATTTGGAATTGAAAATAAAGATTATGCCATTGGGGGTCACTGCCATTAAAGAAAAAGAAAGCAACGAAGCAACGAGTGGCACAGATGTCGAATGGAGATGAGAAAAAGCGATGCAAGCGACGACTTCCAGGTACAGAGATCGACACCTGCAAACGTTGTGACTTCCCGGGATCGACACGGTAAACCCAGCACTTAACAAAAGTGTCACAGATGTCAAGATTATGGTTCACAGATGTCGAGCTTAAATCGAAAAGGTAGACGAAAACCCTGATTCAAAAGGAAGGCTTAACGGCATAACTATTTTCAATCCGACGGTAGACTCTCTTTCAATCATCTAACACTAAAATCAACGGCCGATAAAGGTACAGGTGGCTTGGGAGGGAGTTCTTCCCAGAGGGAACGCCTTACGACGTAAACATACAAACAATGAAGTAAGAAGGCGTATCTAGCACAAACACTGCACTACACTTCATCAGTTTACGATATCCAGATTGATAATTTATGCAGAGAAATTTAGGACACTAAATTGACCAAACAACGTGGTCTCATTTGGTCAACCTTTGTCCTTTGATCCTCCGGATTTTGGTGTGTTTTGTTCATCCATTCCAGATTCCAGTTGTGATGTTCACGAGGATCAAGTTGTGGACGAAGTTGTTGTTGAATAGTCAACTTGTGCTATTATTTTTTATGAGTATGTGTAGGAGTCTGAACAAGAATTTGCGGTGAAGGATGATCTCCTTCCATCCGCACCTTATCCACTTTATCTTGACATTTTTCGTGATTCTGCCATTTTTGTTCCACCGTGTGAAAACTCATCTCCAGACGTTTCCACTTCTGATCATTCATAGAACATGTGGGATGTCATTCTTTAATTTGATTTTGGAGAGGAAAAATATTTCTTTTCGAATCCACACAATATCTCATCTTTCATTCTGAAAACTTAGAGGGTGAAGATTCTTGTTTTTCATCACCTTGAAGTGGAAACCCCTCAAGATGTCGGGGCACTTCAACCTGAATTGATGGTTATGTCATGTTATCGTAGCCTTGAGGTTAGTTCCACTTCTGATCAGAAATTTGTTGAATCTCCCCAGGCTCCTCATCACTCTCCTGTTCACATTGAAGATCAATCTATATCACAGTTTTCAAATCCTCTACCAAAATCACTCGGTCATATTGTTAATGAATTGGAGGAGTCATACGTAGAAAGCACTATTGCAAAGCGACATATTTCTTATTTCTTTATGTTTTCTCATTTTCCAAGTTCGAAGGTGCGTACATGCATGTCTTCCATGCACAATGTGATAGGACACCACCATAAATCCACATAGTTCCTCTCATGTGCTTTCAAGTTTTACTTTTTTGTGGGTTCATTCAAGCTTCAAATGTTTTGGTTTGCATTGTTTTATCCTTCTTGTGTGTTGGTATGCTTGAATATGTTTCTTGTCAAGCACGTTGTTGCCTACATGGGTTAACCAATGTGCCAGTTTCTACATTGGAAATAACACTTCACGTGAGTTGGCCCATGCTCTTCTTAGCTTAGGAGTAGGAGTAGTGTTTGCTTTCTTGTTTTTTCTTGACTTGCTTACTTTTCTTTCTTTGTCTTGCTTCTTTCCTTTGCTTGTTTTCTTGTGCACCCATAGGTTAGTTTCCACATGAAACCATGTTTGGCTTTTTGAGACAACCAGGGTGAAATCCAAGAGGAACTTGTACAACTATCAACACTTGGTTATATTTTTATTCCCTCTTGTTATGAGAATCTTGCATTTATTATAGTCAATGATAGACTGATGGAAAATACATTAATTTCATATAGAATCACAGTGAAACCACAATGCTTTCACTATTAACTAGTACTGCCTACTCTAATCAGTTTTCTATATTTCATTAACCCTTGTCAACTCAATCAAGTAGAGTAAGGAGAGGGGTAAATTTAACAAGTATGTCAGAGGTATTTATAAATATCCTTCTCTAAAGGGACAACCTCTTCTTCTCTCAATAAGCTGGGATCCCTCTTCCACCTCATAAAATAAATAAGTGCTTACGCACAATTCTTGATAAATAAAAAATGAAAAAAATAAAATAAAGGTGAAAGAAGAGAAAGGCTTCCTGCACAGAGAGGTGAAGCAAGTAACTCCATCGGGGTACTTTCTAGTCTCGCTAGCAGTGGAGCAATGATTGCATTCCTGAAGTGACTCTGATAGGGTACTGTTGAGGCCTATTGGTAGCGAAGCAATGCTAGACATGAAACTAAAAATCTCACAATATCCATTACTTGTGCATTTGTATACCCCTCATCGCCAATCGAAACAACCTAGTTTTACTTGGCTTGGTATGTATGCTACCGATAAAGAGAATAGTAGGAACTACATCTTTAGCTCAAGCTAGTGAAGAAGCTATGACAATTGAAGAATCAAACAATATTTTCGGAAGAGTTAGACTTGCTTTATATGAGACAAGGTCAATACAAAGAGCTGGAGTTGTACTAGTGTGTCGCCAATGTTTTGGCAGCTACAACCACCCTCCAAAATTTTTCTTATGCTTCGTTTTGGATCATCTCTTCTAAATTATAGTAGATCATCATGCAGTGACCCTGTGGTGAAGTAAAATTATGAGTGCGGACACAAACAATTCCTCTAGCCCGATAATGGGTATAGCCACAACTGATACATTCTATGGAATATTTCCTTAGGTTAGAACCAATTAAGAGGGCCTACCTCTTAGTATGCTTATCCCATTTGATGATGACCTTGCTTGCTCACTCCAGCTATCTCTCATTTCCTTCTTCGAACACCTAAAACAAGTAAACAACAAAAAACAACAACCGTGATAATAGACAAATTGTAATTCAACCTACTTAACAAGTCAAGAAACATTAAGCCATAAACATGTAAGATGACATATTATGTATGAAATCAATCGATAGTTGCATATGTATTGAATCAAGAAGAGATTATAGCCATTGCCTTGACGTTGTTGTTCTCCACTGACAAAACCAGGTTCTCGCACACTTCCATTAGCATTCCATGATGGCCTCAACAATGATAGTTTTAAGGCTATTCCCTTTATAATTCACACTAAACCAAAATCACACTTCTCCCTCACACAACTAGAGATATACAACTATGAATAGCTTGTTGTTTACTCCAAACTAGCACACCAACATCAAGACTAGCTTGTGCTTGAGAAAAAGAGAGGTTTATATAGCATGGATTGATGGGAGATGGATCCTCTTCTCATGGGAGAAGGTCTTATCTCTTGGGGTAATTCCATCCTTATAGGGGAAACGAGCCCAAACTGACATCCTCGACCCCATCTGGCCAAACCATTTACAAGACTTCTGTTGTGAAGCTTTTAGAGATGGAAGCTTCAACTCCTTATTTAAAAAACTTTCCATAAGAGGATTGGTGCGATTGGAACAAAGCTCATCCACTTCGGTCGATGCTAGGGATAGTGTTAATCCCTACATATCGATGCGAGGAGGACAAGGGTCATTAGCACTGGTCTTGTAAACTGGGAAAAATAGAATATTTTGGGGAAATGGTGCAAAAGGGAATTATTCTGCTCATGAAGAGGGACACAATGGGAGTTTCTTCATGAGGGGAAAGCATGTAGGGTTCACTATAAAGGTCCTCCACGATCAAGGAATGGGGAGTACAGGGACAATGAAAAAATGTTGTGTAACAGATGCCCCCTAAATCACGAAGGCTGGAATAGAGTGAGGGATGAAATGCTTTATGAATCAGTGCGGGGAACAGGAGTCTGTCGTCAGAAAACCTGCAAGCGAGTATAGATACATATACATAACTGAAAACTCTGTCAAATGATACATGAATCATGGTATGGATGCAACCATCTTGAGAATGATCATGTAAATGGATCCAAGTATGGCCACAACCATCCTATAAAGAGGATCATATCGAAACCAAGGTATGGTCACAACCATCCATTAATGAGAAGGATCACATATGAGAACACATGGTATTGTCATAGCCATCCATCTGAAGGAGACATGTATATCAACAAAACCATGCCACATCACTTCGAAACTTGGAATTTTGTGATTTGAGTCCAAGGTCTTGCGCTCCAACATGACCTAATCAAAGTACAGATTTTAACATGCGAATGGATGTGCTGACGTCAAAAATGCTAGAAAGTCGTTTGATTACCAGTCAATGATGTAAACTGTTAACAAGAGTGAGAGAAACCACCAATAATGACAATGGTCCTCAAGGTACTATCAACGAAATCCACGGAATGTGAATAGAGGAACTGAAGTTTAACACTCGTGAAATCACTCGATCAAAAGCCAATGATGTGAACTTATCATCGAGTGCGAAAAAATTGCCATCAGGGCATGCAAGCTCTAAGGTACTGGAAGGGAGTCTCTCGGTCAACTTCCCGAATAATGAGTTGAAGTTGACAGGAAGTGACCACGTCAAAGGGGGGCCATAATGTATCCCACATCATTGACATGAGACAAAGGCATGCAAAATGGTTTTGGATGATACAAAGAATCAAGGGTAAGTAAAACTGCAAAAGGACAACTCTTGAACATATCAGTGACACAATTGGAAGTTCGGCAACTTTTTGATCCATAGGATCGGTGGTCATGATGATGTGGCAAAGATCAAATGGAAGGAAAAGATGAACAATCCAACCCAGGAAGGTCAACGATACACAGGGGGATATCCCAACCAGAAAGTGTCATGTTCAAGAGTGAGCTGCCAACGCAACTAATTAGATTTCCAAATTTTCCCACACGATTTCTGGCAGGTACCCCAATTATTTTTAATCGCAAGATTGAAGGGGATATCATATGCTTGCACTGTAAGTTCATTCTCCAGATGAATCCGACCTAGTAAGTTTAATGAGCCCTAGGAAGGAGAAGCTCATGTTCGTCATGGTGACAAATCCAATGTCGTTTAATATTTTAATGAGTCCGACAAAGGTTTAACTCGGTATCTTTTTCATGTTTAGAGAGTTTGAAAGACACAAAAAAGAAAACTCCACATGGTCGCTTTTCGTATATTTGTGTCCCTTGAGTCCAAAAAGGTAGAAGACGATACTCGAGAGAACCGCTTACCATTTCAGTCAAGGAGCACCTTTTTCGTAAATAATGCATCCCAACCCGAAAAAGGGGTAAACATATTGTGGGCACACAATGTTTCACATCTACTAATGAGTTCGAAATGACAAGGGCTCGACTATCTTTTCATTTTTAAAGGGTTGGAAAAGAGCTTGAAAGAAGACCCCCCATTTTATTTTCTTTTACTAGTCAAAAGGGAAAAATACTCGACAATATTTTCATACAAGTTTTATGTGTCGAGAAAAGAGCTGAAACGTGGCTTGGCACCATCGTCGAACATCCATCACCTGTCGCTGCACAAAAGGTAAAGTGCATTATCCAATTCTTGAAGCAAAATAGGTCAAAATATTTACAAAACCTAATATTTCATGAAAAACAGAATAAAAGGGAGGAAAAGTAAATATTTTTTACCATTTACTATTTTACCTTGCTGTGAAAGGCTTTTTACTCACTTTTTCCCTAATTGTTCCAAACCAGATTGTGGGAGATCCAGGAGGTCACTTGTCGAACTGCTAGTTACAGTTAAGAGCCAAAGCCTAAGCTTCATTTTCATACCATTTATTCTTGTTTTTAACCATTTTTTGGATTTTTGAGGGAGTATTTGTCAAAAGTTTTTTGCCCTCGGTCGACGTGACTTCCTGGCACAAAATCACACTAGTCGAGGGTAATTAAAACATCCTATCGCACTGTTGGTGCAACTGTTTTTAAAACAGGTGCGCCGGCACTGTGAATAGGGAAAAACCAATTTCCCCCCAAAACCACCATTAGAATTTGAAATTTGTGGGCCAAAAATGATTATTGACTTAAATCTATGGTTTTTGCAGGAAAGAACCGCCGACAATGGAAGATTGGAAAGAACGTGAGCATGAGGATGTGGACACCTAGGCACTGAATGATCCAAATTGCCTGAATGATTTAAGGGATTGTGGGCTCCTCAAATTCTTTCTCACGCCAGGGATGCGGGCCCAACTTGAGTTGCTTTGGCACCTGATTAGTCTCTCAGACATAAATCAGGAAATATTCGTCATTGGTGACCAGGAGCTAGAGTTAGAAACTTCATCACAGGACTGTCCTAGAGAGGGGAACCAGTCAAATTATATGGGCCATGACTGATTGGGGTAAGCATATCCATGTTTCTTTCTGAACATTGCCCAGAAGCAATCAAATCCAAGAGTGGCAAGATTGAGATTGCCACCATCCAAGATCTGAAACTAAGAGTGCTACTGTTGACTATCAATAGAGTGGCAGGGTCCCAGGCAGTGCATGAGACTAACAAGTCAAAATTCCTATATGCCATCGACTGCACAACACCAACGATATTTAATTGGGAGGAAGCCATGAAGATCAACATAAAACGCCAACTGACCAAATCTAAGGCGGGGAATTTGAAGCAATTTTGCTTCGGATCCGTACTAGTGATCTTTTTCTTGGAACGGGTGCCGTTGTTCCAATTTTAGTTGACTGAGGTAGATCCTCCCATTCCACGCAACCCGCGGATGGCCCACTGAGTCATTTGATGCCCAAGATCACTAGGGGCCAACACATGTCATACAGTCCTGCCTTCTTTTCATGGCTACGACGACAAATGATCATCGTGGAGGACTGTCCATATAGTGGCACCGAATTTCGTGGATATCCAGACATGTCACTACCAGATGGAGAGGATTTTGATGATAAAGGTAAAAAACAATTTTTTAGTTTTGTTATTTTTAAATTGTTTTTTGATATATATGTGTTTATAACATTTCATTTTGTTAATGCAGATGTTGGACCAGAGCATCCTACTGGGATATACCCAATAGCCAAGCGTGTCACTCACCAGTTTGATGTTGTCGCTCCTTATCAGGAGGGGAGCGACAACGAGGAGGAGATCGCGAGGAACCTTGAAGGATTGACTTGTGGTTTCCTAGGGTATGCTCGGGTGGGAGACATTCCTCGCCAGTACCAGAGACACATGGTGGGAGTATTGGATCAGATTCACCGATTGCTAACTCATGTTGCACGAGCCGTGTCATGCTACCACGATCACCGTGCTAATTAGTTCCTAGGTCCAGCATTTACATTTTTGAGGCCTGCGTGCCACAGATATATGAGGCCTGTGAGCCGCCGATGTTATTTTGGACACACATATTATTTTGGGGGTTTTGATGTATCAAACATTATCACCATATATATATATATATATGCTGTATTTTCTTGCTTACTATGGTACAAATGATTTGTTTTATCTTTTCACATGTTTTATAAATGTCTATCCAACACATAATTAGCTAATGCATCTGTCAATGTATTCATGCATCTAGGAATATGATGATATGTAATATAATCAAAATGCCTTTCCATTAAATGAATACAGAGATACATTCTCAATATCTGAGGGTTTTTGATGGAATATTTCCCGTTGAGTTGAAGGACGACGAGCTGTGAATCTAGGTTAATAGCCAACTCTCGAATGTCAAGAGAAATGGCTTCTAAAAACAGTTCGATGACTGCACTATATTCATCAATGTTGTTAGTTGTGCGACCTAAAGAGATACCTTGAAGATCAATCAACTCACTATGAGGGTCATAAATAGCCCACGCTGCGGATGATAGGTTCTAGCTACTACGGCAAGCACTCTCAGCGAAACCGATGTGGGGAGTCACAGACATCTGTAGAGCAAGGAAAACATAGTAAACATGAACACTGTTTGAAAACTAACACACTAAACCACACTTCACAAAAATGAATGACACACTAATGTACACAAGTAACCATGCAAGATGACCTAAGCATAGTACTTCTTGAGGTAAAGCCCATTTCGAGGCTTGTCCAGAGGATTTCCTTCATAATCAATAAGCTCATAGGCCCCTTTTTTCAAAACACGTTTTACAATGTATGGCCCATGCCACATGGGCTTGAACTTGCCTGCCCCCAACTTATCATTAGCTTGGTCGTATAGTAAAACCAAATCACCCTCAGAGAACGTGCGAGGGGAGACCAACTGGTCAAAATGGGACTTGACTCATTTATTTTGTGCCTCGATAACCAAAGAAATGAGACGATGAGTCTCATTGAGTCATTCTAAATATAAGAGGTACTCTTCTCGAGGTGATGTTTTGGGGAGAAGTTTGACAACTAACTTGAGCGAAGGAATCTCGCATTCAATCGGCAACATTGATTCTAGATTGTAGACAAGCTGGAATGGTGTGAAACCAGTTGCGTCTTTGGTCGAGGTTCAGTAAGTCCACAAAGCTGAAAAGAGCATGAGATGACAATTTGACTTGTGCATCCCAATAGTACGCTGAAGCAATGTAACCAAAACCTTGTTCACAACTTCAACTTGGCCATTAGCTTGAGGGTAATACGGGGTTGAAAAATTATGGCGCAAACCCAATGAGGATGTTAGATCAGCCATCATGTAATCTTTGAAATGGGAGCCATGGTCTGTGGCAATGGCTTGAGGTACACCGAACCTATAAATAACATGATTGAAAAGGAACTGAGTCACTGTTTTACTGCCTGCAGAGTATGTAGGCATCGCTTCAGCCAATTTGGTGATATAATCCACAAAAATGATAATATAGCCATGCCCCTTGTTCGAACGAGGGTTACATGTCATATAGTTGAAGCCCCATTTGGAAAAAGGAGCAACGGTAATGACAGGGTGTAGGTGAGTGGGTGGGGCACGCATCTTGCATTGGTAAATTTGGCATTCATGGCATTTGTGAACAGCAAGGATGTATTCCTTAAAAATGGATGGCCAAAAATAACCAACACGAAGGATTTTTTGAGCGGTAGCATAGTCGAACATATGACCACCACATGCCCCGGAGTGGAAGTCATTGAGAGCTCTCTCAGCCTCCTCGAGAGTAAAGCATCGACAAAGAACTAAATCAACACAGACACGGTATAAAGTATTGCCAATAATACGGTAGGGTTGGGAGTGATGTCGAATCTGTCGGTGATCATCCTTAGTCAACGCGGATCAGAACGTGGATGTCTGGAGATACACGGTGATATCACCATACCACAGATCAAGGGTGCTGATCAAGAAAATAGTCTCGTCCAAAATCTGTTCATCTACACCAATCGGGAGAGACGTAGAAGGAAGGGAACAAATCAACTCGGTGAAAACTAGTGACTTCGTAGATTTGGTAGTAGTAAATACCAACGAATTATTGTATGATGACAATCCATTCAGAATATTTCCCCCCAGTAATTGATGAGTCAGGATGTAGGTCGTGGGGTTGCATTCAGAAATCACAGTAGTAGTGCATAAGAGAATGTAGTGCCAAAAGCGTTGAACAACCTCGACAACAGCCAAAGCCAAATTCTCGACATGGGCATAATGCGTTTGGGTGTCGAGGAGATTACGACTAAGTTAGTAGATAACAATGGTGCTAGGGGCTATAGCTAGGTAAAGGAAGTAATCTTGATGATAATTCGGGGGATACATCAAAGGAGCATTTACGAGGACAATTTTGAGATCATCGAAGGATTTTTGGGCAACCTTATCCTAGGGAAAAGGCTTTCCTTATTTGAGCAACTAGGTAAATCCTGTAGCTAGCCCAACATAATTGGGTATAAAACGATGAAGAAAATTTGCCTTTCCTTGCAGGTTCTGGAGTTGGTGTAGTGAAGATGGAGGGGGTAAATTTACAATGGCCTTGACTTTAAGTGGATCAAGGTAGATACCGTCCTTGGAAGCGATAAATCTGATGAGTCATCCGGATTCTATGTAGAAAACACATTTATGCAGGTTTAACCGAATGTTGTAGTGTCCACAGTGAAGAAAAATCTACCGAAGATGGTTAGGGTGATCTTGGCGCTTACGAGAATGAGCGGGAAGGTCATTCAAGTAAGGATAAACAATGTTGCGAATATTGTGAAACACATAGGACATCGCCCGCTGAAATGTAGCCCCAACATTTTTGAGGCTGAAAGGCATATTTTTGTACACAAACGTACCCCATGGACAGATAAAAGTTGTCTTTTCTTGTTCGACCATTGTAATGTTAATTTGGTTATAACCTGAAAAATTGTCCATAAAGGAAAAAAATTCGCTCCCAGCACATTCGTCAATGATCTGATCAATGAAGGGAGTAGGGTAGTTATCCTTAGGACATGCATGATTTAGATCACAATAATCAACGCAAATATGGATCGTGCCTTGTTTTTTCATCATCGAGACAATATTTAACTCCCAATCTATAAGAGGGATGGGATAGATGAATCCAACTTTGAGAAGTTTTTCAACTTCACCCTTGATAGCGGTAGCCTTCCTAGGGTGCACTGGGTGGAGCTGTTGGCGAACGGTCTTCGCATGAGGATAAGTTGGTATTTCATGCACAACGATGCTAGGATTGATGCCAGACATTTCTTCATAGGACCACGCAAACACATCATGAAATTCGTGAAAAAGACGAGTATGCGTCTTGATCTCAACTGGAGAACAAGTTATCTCGATATGGACATGTTTAACGATAGCAGAATTGATAGAAATATCAGTCAGCATCGTTTGGGTAATATTACCCAAATTTCCTTCCAACCATACTTCATGAGTCATGATTAGTGGCAGAAGCGAGAGGGAAGGAAACAGAGAAGAGAACTCTTTGAGATTGGTAGACGTGACCGCCGGGCAAGGCAGGAACGAGGAATGATGATAAGTATCATTCCAAGGTGGTTCCTCGAGAGACATTACTTCCATGATACCTTCGTTAGTAAGAAGAGTCTTGGCTAAGGGATCAAGAGATTCCAAAGTGCCAAGCCATGGGGATTGATAATACGTATTGAGAGAGGTCTTCGAAACAAAAGAATTAGAGGATGCGGAACTTGACGCCGAAACAATTTCCATGTAATTGATTTCAATAGGACTAAGTGGCATAACCTTGCCCCAGGTATCAACAAGATCTGGTGAAGGTATGACCCAATGGTCAGATTTGACCGAGGTCATGTTGATAGTGGCAACATGAGGAGGTGGGAGTGGAAAAATTCCCATTAAGGTAGAATCTTTAAAAAGACCTGCCTCCACACTCTCATATGGAGCACTAGTGTGCTTGATGTACGGAACATTGCCATCCGAGGAGGAATAGACAAAGAAGGATAGTTGGTCAACAATGACAACCTTCCCTTAATGGGGAAAAAGAATCACATGGAATAGGGAGGAGGCTACAACATGCATGGCATGGGTCTAGCTCTGACCGAGTAGAAGATTATAATTGAGATTAGTGTCAACAATATCTACCTTGACTTGTATTGTCTTGCCCTCTAGAGTAATGGGAAGGTTAGTTAACAAACTGAAGATTCGCGAATCGCACCCATTGAAAGCTTCCAAAGTGTTCGGGAATTGGTTCAAAGTAGAAGAACCAATGACCTTCAAGCATGCGATTGACATGATGCAAGTGGAAGCACCTTCATCGATGACAATCCTATGGATGGTCTTCTCATTGTTGATTAATAGAATGAGATAGGCAATCTGATGAGGCAGGCACGGAACATGGTTCTCTAGATCAAAACATATCAAATTGGAATCAGTAGGATCAATACCCCTGATAGCCCACAATAAATATTTCCATTGTGATGGGCAGCTTTGGAGCACCTCGAGAGCTGACATAGCTAACGATGCCTGAGCCAAATCCTCAACAATATTATAGTGCTGAACGGCTCAAGCATTGGGATTGTACGAGGATTTCCTTAGCAAACCTCGAGAGGGTGGTTGTATAATGGAATCAGTGTTAGGACGCTCGATATGAAGAGGGCCAAAACTCGGGGCAGAAGAAGAAGGGGTGGCTTCTTTCTCTTTCCTGGCTATCAGAGCAGGAGTTTGGTAATATTTTGATCTAGTAGCCACATTAATAGGCATACTCATCATGAACACTTGAGATGTTATGGAACCAGCTCAAGAAAAGATAGAAAAGATAGATCAACGCCTTAGAATTCAGCCTCTTCGAGGGGGCAACCTCCTTTACATTACATAAATGAACAATTCTTGGATGATACAAATGAAAAGACCTCCTTTCTATATATAAGAGTCTAAGGAGTCATAACATAATCAGAGCCGACATAACAATAATATGTAAGGCACAATAATAACAGTAGTGGGCTTCTATGGGGCACAAAAGTAACAATATGGCTAATGGGTACTTCAATATATAAGGTGTGTACTATAACAATAAGGGGTTACACTAGTAGTATAGGGGCCTAACATGCCCCTCTCCTTCAAAAAGTGTTGTCCTCAATGCTTGAGTAGTTCTTTATGCTTCTGTATAAAATTCTTGTCCTCCCATGTGGAATCTTCAGTGGGTAAGCTCTTCCACTTGATGAGATACTCTGAAATTTATCGATTATGTAGTTGTCGGGTTCTTGTTTCTGTGACTGCTCCAGGTTCCAATATGATTTTTCCTTCCTCTTCAATTTCAGGCAATATTGTTTGAATTGCGATCTTTTTTATACTTTTGAATAAGTGGCCATACTTCTTCGTCCTTCTTCCATTCATCCCTTGCTTTGTCTATCCAATCTGGTTGGATAATGGAAATAGCACAAAACAATGCTTCCACATCCTCATCCTTTCTTGAGATTACATCTGCAACAAAATTTTGCTTCCATTTTCTATAGATGATGTCAAAATCATAACCCAACATATTTGTGACACATTTTTTCTGTTCTTCTAAAGATAATAGTTGTTCTGAAAAGTATTTAAGACTATCATGATCGATTTTTACCTTGAAGAGTCTTCCCATTCGGTAAGGTCGCCATTTTTTAAGTGCATGTAGTATTGCCAACATTTCCTTCTCATAAATAGCTTGCTTGAGATGTAGCAGTAAAAATACCCAATCACCTACATCAAAACATTTTTCACTATGATGTTGATCTACCTGTTGTTTCGTTTGATTTTTCACCGAAGTGGTGTTATCCTTTAAAAGTTGGAGAACTTGTTGTTGATGCTCGACGTGATATTTCACTGCTTGAACCTTTTTCTTCTTGATATGTCCTTCTATCTCTAGAGTTTGAGGAGTGGTAATTTCTTCCAATCCTTTACAAGATATGGTCGGATTAATTTCTTGATGCTCGATGTGATCTTTCACTTCTTGAACATTTTTCTTCTTGCTATGTCCTTTTGTCTTGATAGTTTGAGTGGTAATTTCGACCAATGAATTACAAGATATGGTATGATTCATTTCTTCTTTCTCGCTGTGATCTTTCACTTCTTGCACCATTTTCTTCTTGATATGTCCTTCTATCTTGAGAGTTTGAGGAGTGGTAATTCTTTCCAATGCTTTACCAAGATATGGTCTGATTCATTTCTTCTTTCTCTGGGGTGAGGTCCTGGCGTATATCCTCTTCTTTTGATGTTTCTTGATCCTTTTCTTCCTCGTCTTCATAATCTATGTGAAATAATTTCTTCTCAGCACACTGATGACCTCTAGTGCTTTTGCTATCACAATTGTAACAAAGCCCTTTTTCTCTTTTTTATTCCAATTGTTGTGGTGTAACCCTTGTAGGTTGTGGAAGGCTAGGAGAAACAACACTTCCATCTTTATAGTTGTGAGGGGTATGATTCCTAGTTTCCATAATTTTTCTTTCCACTATGTAACAAAGCCCTTTTACTATTTCCAATTGTTGTGATGTTGCTCTAAAGAAGGTGTTGCTCTTTGTATCCTCATAATGTGCTACCATTTCCTCCGTGAAAATTGACCACGTAACAAGTTTTTTATGAGAACAAAGCCCTTTATACCATAAAAATTGATCTGGTACTAAATATGAAGATGCAATACATACCTTTTGTAACACTGGTACACCAGGTAGATCAAAATATTGCTCCATCTGACATATCCAATTTACTGGATCCTTGTCATCAAACTTCCTCATCTTGCTTTTTCTTGATTTTAGGAGCTCGATCTTGAAATGACTGTAACTCTGTACTTGCAAATTTTTAAGTTCTGAAACTATGAACTGCAGTAGTCCTCTACGTCCTCTTTCCAATGCCACCGGTCTGACCCCAATTGGATTCTCCAATGAAGAGTTATGCCAAATCACCCACAGTGACCTGATTATAGACTAATTCAGTAGAGCGAACTTGTACGACGTGCCACGTGTCCCTGTTTTGACCTTTGGCTCTGAAAAATATATACAAGAAACTATAGTCTATCCTCTTTCTGTACCTTTTTATGAAATTTCAATCTGATGCCCAGAGAAAAAGTTATGACGATTTTCCCCCAGCACCTGTTTGGAACGTAATTCAGGAGTCTGCAAAAAGACCAACTTCCTCAGATCATATCTCCGCAAATATTGCGTGAAAAGCTCTGAAATTCGGACCCAAGGTTTAGCGTGATTTCTTCTCAAATGGGTTTTTTTTGCGACTTCTGAAACATCACAGAAAAAAGTTATGAAACCAAATGTTATGAAACCAGCTCAAAAAAGATAGAAAAGATAGATCAACGCCTTAGAATTCAGCCTCTTCGAGGGGGCAACCTCCTTTACATTACATAAATGAACAATTCTTGGATGATACAAATGAAAAGACCTCCTTTCTATATATAAGAGTCTAAGGGGTCATAATATAATCAGAGCTAACATAACAATAATAATGTAAGGGCATAATAATAACAATAGTGGGCTTCTATGGGGCACAATAGTAACAATATGGGCACCACATGGGTACATCAATATAATAAGTGGGTTGTACTAATAACAATAAGGGGTTACACTAGTAGTATAGGGGCCTAAGATGAGATCATAAGGAAGCAAAGAATTGAGGTTGGTTTACCATTTGGGTCTGCTGAGATGGAAATGGCTCTTTTAGGACAACTGGGGTCCCTTTGAGAAAACGACTAACTTCGGATTGTCGAGGACAATCCTTGGTATAGTGATCCTCCTCGTAAATGAGGCAGGGATACTTAGGTTTCCATTGTGAAGACTCACCAGCAGATGATTTAGGAGGACCCTATTTTGGGGCACCAACTTTACCCTTGCCTTTGCCTTTCCTCTTACCTTTCAAGGATTTGTCTGCTGTGGTAGACTGGATAGCGTGGACCTCTGAGGTTTTACTAGGTCCATGTGGATTCCATGAAGAACTATTGGAAACATCGTTTGAGAACAACTTATGTTTGGAAGAAGATTTAACAAGGGCCTGGGACACTGAACCAATGACTCCCTCAATAGGGGGTGTAGCTTGCGACTTCGATGCCGTGGGATTAGATGATGGTCACAGAGCATCGGGAAATAACTCATACATAGTGCCAGACTGAGAGTAAACTAGATCTAAGTACTGGGCACGAGCGATGGCTTGTTCTTCAGTAACACACCCACCTATAGTTATATCGCGTGCAATTGGAGCCACGAATGACTTAATGAACCATTCAGTGAGCAACTAATTAGTAATCTCGAATTTGATCAGGTGATGTCTATGTCTCCATTCATGGATGTGATCAGAGATGTGTGTCACAGTATCTTGCCTAAGCAGTGTGAGCAAATAGGTACCAGTTTAATAGCGAACCAAAAGTTGGAAATGCATGAGGAAAGCCATGGCTAAAGAGTTAAAGTCATGGTAAGTACTTCGAGGAAGCCCGAAGTACCACTTAGCTGCAACACCTATGAGGGTTCGTTGGAAAAGATGGAGATGAATGGAATCGTCAACGTAAGAATTTGAGGAGCACCAGAGGTGATATTTCATCACATGGGCTTGAGGATCTTCTTTTGCTTTCCCATCGAACTTTGGACAATCACTCAGGATCTTGAATGGAACCAGAGGCTATTACAATGAATGAAGAATTGGATCATTCATAAGGCGAGACACATATGGAAAATCTAATGTGGCCAAGAATGACAATTGGGTATTAAAAGGCATTGGAGGTTGGTAAGCGGGTCCAATCGGGGGAGCCCCTCCATGCTGGTAAGGATTTTGGCCCCACAGTGGGGGATTTTGGCCATATAGCATTTGATTCTGCCCCCATTGTGGGTTACCTATGCCATAGGGAGGATTTTGACCTTGAAGACCTTACAACTGTCCAGTCATAGGTTGCTGATAAACAACGTATGGGTTAAGAGGTTGTTGAGCCTATTGACCTTAGACGTATGGGTATTGTACCTGTTGTCCCTGAACATACGAGTGGTGAACCTGTTGCTCCTGAACAAGAGGATTTTGGACCTGGTGCCCTTGGGCATAAGGATTGTACACTTGTTTCCCTTGGACAAAGGGATTATGTACCTACTGCTCTTGGCCAAAAGAATTATGGACCTGTTGACCTAGGACATTAGGATTTTGGGCATGCTGTTGCAGGACTTGACCTTGGCCTTGCCCTTGTAAGGGTTGACCCTGTTGATATGTATATAATGGTTGTTGTTGCCCGGGTTGCTTTTGCTGCTGCAAGGGTTAGTCTTGCGGATGCAAAAGATGTCCCTAGGGTTGCAGAGGTTGGCCCTATGAAGACATGGGATGGGAGGTTTGCAGAGCATACTGCATCTTCTATTGCACGGTTTGCTACAACTGTTGCGAGGGTTGCCCCTGTGGTTGTTGCGGTTGACCTTGCTACGGGATCATTTTCCCTTGCTGTTGTGTGGATGGCCCTTGCTGTAGCAAAGGTTGCCCATGTTGTTGTAGAGGCTATCCTTACTGTTGCAAGGGTACTTGAAAAGTGCTTGATAAATTTCTGAACTGAATCTAGCCATAACCACCATGGAAAGTGGATGAGTCAGGCTGAACGTATTGCCCAGACTGAAGGATGTAAGGTGGATTAACCATCCCTTGAGAACCATATGGAACATAAGGAGTTTGGTATTGAAGCTGAGCCTCATAAGGTTGTTGATACTAGAAATTGCTTGACCCAGACGGACCAACAAGATTTTGAACCTGTTGGCACTAGACATTGCTCGATCCAGCATGACCAGTAGGGTTTTGAATAATGCCAGAAGAAGGCTAGTTCATGTCAAGCATGTGAGCCTGTGAGCTACTCACATTGGTGGCACCTGACACCATAGAAACATTCATATTCTCACCCCCAAGTGGTGGCACAACTTGGCCACTGACTAGAGGTGTTGAGGAACTGACAGAGACCATCAATTGAACTGGATGGGTAACTAGGATGGACGATACAAGAGGGTTCAAAATAGTGGGTTGCACCGACATTGAGGTAACGACCTGTTGGGAGGTCGAGTTTCCAATGAATTTACCTGTAGTAGGCATGGTGCTGGACGCAAAAGCAAGGTTATGGTAGGGTGATGAGGCACTAGGTGTACCTGAAACCAATTGTGCCAAGGATACATAATTAGGCAGCAATTCCCAATGCACACTGATGGGAATGCTCCCGGTATAGGGGAAACCTTCAGGAGGAAAAGGATGTTCTTCCTCCTTGATAGTGTGTGGAGTAGAAACTTCTGACTCATTCGGAGAGGTGACTGGAGCATAGCCTTCAAGTTCCATATCTGGGAACAAATGATGGCGAATGACCGAAGAGGTACGACGAGATAATTCCAAAGGAACACCCGACTGATCTTACGAACTGTACAGACGCTGCAGCGATATCACAACAGGGTCGAACAAAGGATTTAGAGGATAGATAACTAGTCCAAGCTGATCATCAGTGGTTGGCGAACTCTCGAGAGTTTGAACGAGATTGTCCGAAGATTCCGGGCCAAAATTAGCAGGTGACCCAGTATCTGAAGTAGGCGGAGGACATGATGACAAAGGTTGAATGCTTAGCACGATTCTGAGTTCAACACCCTGGTCCTTGAGTGAATTTGGTAATTCAGGAAATGACTCCTCAGGCAATATTTCAAACAGAGGAGAGGAAGAGGAACTAGGTGAACCAGATGGTTCAACCACGATGACCTTGTCTTAGTTGACAGGAAAAGAGAGAGATAAACTTCAAAGCTTTAAAATGTTCTTTTAAGGGAAACTCACGATTTGGTCTAGAAAGACTAACAGGATGTTATAATATTGTGGGAAATCAATTTATTAAGATGCATAAATAGACTAGTGCTCTTTCATGTTTTAAGAGTCGAGAAAGAAACAAAGATGACTCTATCTCTTTCGATTGGAAACGAGATCGAAAGGACAAGCGCTCGAATGATATTTTAAGTTTAATGAGTCAAAAAGATCAAATTACTGCTCTGGATGGTCTGGGTAAAAAGGATCACCAGGAAACCGTGAACTGCAGAATACCTCCCAACAAACCGAGAAGCACGGGCACGCAATCTCCCCGAATGTTGTGTTCAATGTATTACGTTTACATGGCAGCCGATTTAGCTTCATATGGATAAAGGATTGCATCCTAGAGGGGTCTCCCGTTATATACTCAATGGTACAAGAAGCACAAATCTGTACTAGCGTTGTCTAGTGCCAAGGATAATGACAACTACTAGGTTTAAAGATGTCAGAACACATCTCTAGCCTAGACCTTCTAGATGTGATCTTTATATTTCAAATGCGCCTTAGGTTAATTGAGTTCGTTTTAAAGTCTATCTTGAGTTATGTCTCAGTTTTCAGGCCTTAGCGATGTGACTCAAAAACCCCTAAATGCAAGTAAATGAGAAAATATGCTTTCAATTTGATGAATTGTCTACACTAGAGAGAGTAGAAAACACACAATCAAATGCAAACAACCAGGCAACTGAAAGCAAAATGATTTTTCACTACTTCACTTTTTGAGAAAATAAACTATTGAAAATACATTCCAATTCCTAATTTCCTGACAAGTACATTTCTAACAGTCCTTTCAAAAGCAAAGAGAGTTCTTTTTCTTTTCAAATGTCAATGCAATCCTAGTCTGCAATGATGCTAACTGCCATAGCATACTGATGCAGCAAACTAGAATTTCATACTTTTCATGAAACGACAAAATGATTTTTTCGCATACAACACTTCAATGAAAAAGTTTTTGAGACAATTAGCTCTTCAAGCAAATGAAAACATGAAAAGAGAATCTCTTTCAGACTAATGAATCATCAACTTTACCAAAAACAAGACAAGCAAACGAAAAAATTTCAAACTTGTGTAATGGGGGTCAAAGTCGTAGCAGGAGTGCAAACGAAATGCAAGGAGCAAATGCATCAAAAACTTGACTCACTGAGTTCATAGTCAGCTGAATGGATGACAATATAGATGGCCTAGTGCCACTAACCATCCAATGACCTAAGGAATCAAGTGGAAATATGAAAAATCAACAAGAAAACAAACCAAATGAAAAGTAGCTTTCTAGTCAGGGATAAAATGGTCTAAAATGCTTATGGGGTTGAAACCATGAGAGAAAAACACATTGGTCAAGATTTGGGATAAACTCTAATCTTCAATTACAGGCATCGATGTGACTGACTAACTGAGAACAAGCGCAAGAAGGGGGTCGACGCGTCTATTTCTCAGCATATTGAGCTGATCGACGTGACTATCAGCGAATTAAGCACGTTGAGCGAGGAAGCCAAGAAAAAAAATAATTTTTTAAACATGGGACCAGACTTGCTACTGTGAATTTCAAACTCAAACCAGTAAGCAAAGGAAAACAAACAGAACCAAAGGGAAAAAGTGGAACTATAAAAGTTCACACAAAACCATGAAATCCCAAACAAACAAACAGAAGGATTGGTTCCCTAGTATGGTTGCCAATTTGTGGTGAAGTAAAATTATGAGTGCGGACAAAAAAAATTCCTCTAGCCTGATAATGGGTCTAGCCACAACTGATACATTCTATGGAAGATTTCCTTAGGTTAGAACCAATTAAGAGGGCCTACCTCTTAGTACGCTTATCCCATTTCATGATGACCTTAATTTCTCACTCCAACTATCTCTCATTTCCTTCTTCGAACCCCTGAAACAGGTAAACAACAACAAACAACAACCGTGATAATAGACAAATTGTAATTCAACCTACTTAACAAGTCAAGAAACATTAAGCCATAGACATGTAAGATGACACATTATGTAGGAAATCAATCGATAGTTGCATATATATTAAATCAAGAAGAGATTACAAACACTGTCTTGACATTGCCATTCTCTCCGACAAAACGAGGTTCCCACACACTTCCATTAGCATTCCATAATGGCCTCAATAATGATAGTTTTAAGGCTCTTCCCTTTAGACTTCAAACTACTATGAATAGCTTGTTGTTTACTCCAAACTTAATTAGCACTAGCACACCAACATGAACACTAGCTTGTGCTTGAGAAAAAGGGAGGTTTATTTTGCATGAATGAATGGGAGATGGATCCTCTTCTCATGGGAGAAGGTCTTATCTCTTGGGGTAGATCCATCCTTATAGGAGAAAGGGGCCCACATCCTCGACCCCATCCGGCCAAACCGTTTATCAAACTTTCGTTACGAAGCTTCTAGAGCTGGAAGCTTCATCTCCTTATTTAAAAAATTTTCCATAAGAGGATTGCCGTGGCTGGAACAAAGCTCAATTACTCCGGTGGGTGCTAGGGATAGTGTTAATCCCTACATATCGGCACGAGGACAAGGGTCATCAGCGCGGGTCTTGTAAACTGGGGAAAACCGAAGATTTTCGGGAAATGGTGCAAAAGGGAATTGTTTTGCTCATGAAGAGGGACACAATGGGAGTTTCTTCATGAAGGGAAAGCATGTAGGGTTCACTATAGAGGTCCTACAAGATCAAGGAACAGGGAGTATAGGGACAGTGACAAGATGCTATGTAATAGGCAAAAGTACTTGTGTTTTGATTGAGCCTCATATTTTGCATCATGGCGTGTATTTTCTTACTTGATTTACTGTCTAACCCACAAGTCAATCTCTTATCTTAGTTTCCACCCAGTTCTCGGCTTTCCTTAGAGAACTGCACAATCCTTGAGGGAAACCAACCTTGCTCCCAAGAATTGCATAGTCCAAGCTGATAGTGAGCCTTTATCTCCAAAATTGCGTAGAGCCAGTTGAAAGTCATCCTTCAACTCATAAATTTCACAGAGCTTGAGAGGCAACCCAAAGCCACTAAACCCATAAATCTTGTAAAACCCTCTTGCTTAGAATTTTCTCAGTGCATGAGCTAGTGAGTTTCCCAGTCCTTCCCAGAACTACACAATCTCCCTGGAAAATGCGTGGAAACTTTTCCCGAAAAAAGAAAAAATAAAAAATTGAAAAACATCCCTAGAAAAATAGGGATCTATTTTTAGCAGCCCGGAGGAGACACTTGAGTTATTTTGGAAACTGCCACCAAGTGTCACTTTTTCCTTGATTTTTGGCCTTCACATCATAAATCCTAAATAGACCAAATCTATTTAACTAGAGAAACTAGAGCTCATTTTCACATTCGATCTTGGAGCTCTGGCATTCCCAACAAGAACAAGAAACCTTTGGTGTGATCATCATCGCTTTTCCGAGCAAGTCTTGCTTCTCTAGTATTTTTCTGCTTTTTCTGTCGATTTTGTTTGTTTAGCTTGTGAGAGTGTTGTTTCACTTGTTTTTTTGAATGAATGATGGAATTTTAACTTGTTTTAGATTTTAGAAGTGTTGTTTAAGTTTTTCATTTCCTTTCCCAAGTGTTTCATTCATTACCTAGTTTTTGCACTAACGGTTTCCATTATGATGACTCTCTCCACACGCTTGATTTTCCTTTAGTTTGATTGATTCCTGAATTTGTTTTACTTGCATGCATCATCACTCAGTCATATATGCACTCAACATCTTACCATCCTTCATATCTGCTCAATTTCACACTCCTCTTCGGTAGATTTGAACTTCCTTGGCCTGGATCTCATTTTCCCTTGCATGCACTACTCATTCTTGGAGCTCAAGGCCTCAACCTTGGCTTATGGTGTTGAAAATGCAACAAGATGATGGAGCTTAGTGAAAAGAAATCACCTTCACTAAGTGGGCCCGTAGGCTATTTTTGGCGCAAAGTCTATTTTTAGACATATGGATCATGGTCTATGAGTTGCAGGATGCTATTTGTGGATGATTGGTCAAGTTGGTAAAAATAGATGGACCTCTATTTTTAGACATATGGGCGGAGTCTAGTTTTAGACTGCCAGGCTAAAAATAGAACAGTCGAATATTATTAGCTCTTAATAATATTTGGACTATAAACATTATCTTATTCCCTTGGAGCACTTCAGTTCGAGCTACAGATGTGGCACATGCAACTGCCAGAAGGAAATACGCTTTTCTTATGGGTTAGTTGAGCTATTGCATGAAGGACTTTAGTTTGAACTCAAGTGATTGAGTTTTGGTGGAGTTGATGGAGTTGTGTTTAGTTTGACTTAGTTGAACTAGTCGTAGTTAGTCTAACTGACAAATAGACTAAGGATGAGTGGTGTGAATTAACTATTAATTAATTCACTAATTATTAACTCATAAATCAACTAAATAATACATCATTTAACTCAGTGCATGGACAGTTCAGTGGAGACAAGTGTTAGAGATGAGTGAAAGGGCAAGACAGCTGTCAGTTGTGACTATAGTTGTGCATGAGATTTGCACAATCAGTGGATTGAGTATTTCCAATGAGGATTGCGTGATATAACCAAAGGGAATATGAATTTGGATCAAGTGTTATTCTCATCTATTCTCATGCATGATTGCACAGTGGAGGCAAGCAAGCAGCGGAGGAGATTTGAACTTGTGATTGATTCAAATTTGAGCTAGTTTGTGTGTAACGGGTGGAGATAGTACTGAGTACTTTTGAGGAGTATTGTACTATGTATTGTTACATGTTCTCAATCAATATAATATATAGATAGTTGGGGGTTTTCAACTTTATGCTTTCCCCGGTTACATACTGTGTTGATATGTGTGATTGATGCTTCAATGTGTGCATGCGATTGTTTCTTAATTCCGCAAAGTTGATGATCAACGTAGAGGAGGTTATGTATTATGCATGATTCCACAAATAGTGTATAATTAGGATAATCTCTGTGAATAAGTGTATAATTTCTATATATGGAATTGCATAGAGACTACCTTGGCATGGCTCCAATTGCATACTACGCAGTTCCAGATGCTAGCCTCCCAGTGCTAGCCACTGAGAGTGCAGAGTGCATAGTCTCTCTTGGCCTGTACCCAAATTGAACTACGCATTGTGTAGTTCCAATCAACAAGCCTCCCCCATTGACTGCTGGGACTACACAATGCACAGTTCTAGTAGGAAGCTAGTCACCTTTGTGAACTAAGATTGCGCAATCTCTCCTAGCATTTGCCCAATTTGCTACTTTGGTCTTGTCTTGAAATGCTTTTGGTTTTAAGCTAACATTTGCATGCCATAAGTGTCCTCTTTGTCTCTAGGTACATCATTTATAGAGCATCTCTCTAATAGTTATAGTTAGCATGGCTTCCAAGAGAGCTGCATCAAAGGAAACTGTCAACAGTAGTAATGGGGAAGCGATTGAGCAGGTGTCAGTTAACTTGCTAGTTTATGCAGACACTCAGTTGTTCATTGAGAAATGCACCACGTTGACATGGAAGTAAATCAGGGATATTGTTGCAGAGGAATTCAAGGAATACTTAGAGGACTGACAGGTTTATATTAGTATCCAGTGGTAAGGATTTTACAACGTTTCATGACGGTACCCTGCCTTCCCATGTGCGAACATTATCAACTGGATTGTCTCACACACATATCTAGAAACTATGACATTAAACAGTGCTAGTGGGATAGAGGTTGCCACTTTCAGGGTGGAGAACTATCATAAGATGTATCATTTAGCTCAACTGATGAGGCACATGGCCACACTTTTTTATGCCACCCATAGCTAGGTCAACATGAGAGATATATTCAAGCGTTGGGTGAAAGAGCCATAAAATTTCAAGCAAACACACAATCATGTTTATAAGACAAAGTCTCTCAGGAAGGCCTACCAATTCTTGATCATATTTGCATGTTGAATATACTGTCAAGAGAGCACTGAGACCTATCCTGAAGGTTGGATATTTGTGTTGGACCAGTTGGTGAGTGATGTAAGGCCATTAAACTGGTTGGACTTTTTGGCTCATTAGTTGAAAGTCCATGTGACTAATGCCCAAAATCCTCCCAAGTATGAGCAAGCGAGATTCTATATGTCCACATACTTACTGGATGCAATTTGTCCCCAACAATAGTTTCCTAGAATGAGGTGGACAAGGACACAGAAAGAGACTGTGTTGTAAGTTTCTTTTCGAATATAGCTACCAAGGAGCAATGGCAAGGATGACTGACCATTTCATCATCCCACTATAAAAGTTAATATTTGAGCTTGATACACCTTGCATGTCCCAAGAAGTGATGGAGGTGATACTTAAAGTTTCATATTGGTATGCCTCACCTGGTGGCACCTTCATCAAAGTGTATGGAGGAGAGAATCCTCCGCATGTTCTACCAAGGTATTCCACAGACAAGCTGGTCATGCAATAGGTCTCATATCACCCCTCCATAGGGTTATCATTAGGACTCCATAGAAAGAAGAAGGCACCATGGCCTACCCTTCATTTTTGGATCACATTGTATGAGATTAAGAGCTTGAAGGATGTTGATGCTGAACCTAAGGAGATACTGAAATTTGAGTTTAACACCAAGGACTTCAATCCGTATGATCCTCAGTATTTTCAAGAACTATTATGCGAAGGTCTACTATTCATGGATCTATGGGACATTCCACTAGCACGAGGAGGAACCTTAGAGGTACTATTACAATGACTCCAAGCTCCAGGAGCTGGTTAGTATAACCACAACTTGGAAGGCTTCTCTACAGGAAGTAGCAATGCAGGAAGCAACAACGACAACAACAATAAGAAAAAATCTGGTGCAGGACAAAGGAAAGAGGAAGATTGCTAAGAACCCAAAGGTTGAGTAAAGCTATAAGATGAGAATAGACCCCATCACCGAGAAATCAATTTTGGCAGCAGAGGAAAAGAGGTAGCAACGGATAAAGAGGGCAGATCAAAGGAAGAAAAAAGGCAAAGGCTAGAGGAAGAAGAACAAAAGTTATAGGAAACCGAGAAGAAGTTGAAGGAAGAGCAGGAATTGAGAAAGAGAGAAATGGAAGAGAATTTGAAATAGGAGGAAGATGAAAGGCAAGGCACAATGACATAGCAAACAACACCCATACAGGTCGAGGAGTTGGAACAACCGGTAGTTGAAGAAGAGGGTGAACAAATGAAGGATCGGTAACTTGCTCAACAAATTGAGAAAATGATTGAAGTGACAGACGTGGAGGTGGGGGATGAGCCACAAAATGAAGACATTGACCTTATGTTGAGAGCACCCAAGGTCACCTCTAAGTCTCCACCACCTCCAGTGCCAGAACTAATCCTGAGTGAGCAATGAGAGGCTATTCTGCTTGATGATGATTCGTTATTGATGTGTACAATCTCTCATTCGATGAGTTGTAAAAGAAGATTATATAGGCATGGAGGAAACACTTTTTGGATTATCACACATCACCTGCATTCATGAAGGAAAGGGTGATAGTGTTAGATGTCAGAAAGCATCTAGCTACCATTGCCGATGCCAGCTTGGCCTATGCAAGAGAAACAAGCTCAAATGTTAAGTTCTTGTTGGCCGAGAATGAAAAAATGGCAAAGAATTCGCAAGCAGACATGAAAGAGGCATAACAACTTAGAGATTAGAGCGTAGTTTACCCAATGGTAGAGATGAGGAAAGTGATACTTGACAAAGAATCAACACTCGAAACTACCATACAGAATCTCTATGATAGGTTCGTCACTGTGCATAAATCCGTTTTCCATGTGTATGGCTTACAACAATGGAGAAAAAAGTTTGTTCAAACTCTCAAGGACATACATGATGCCATCTCTCATGTCCAAGAGTGGAAAATGTTGTACAAAGGGGCTCCACTTCACTTTCCAAAGATGATGAAGCCTCAGGTAGAGCTGGAGAAAGCAAAGGTCGAGATGTTGATCGAGAACTATCATCAGCTCGCCCCATTCATCACTAGCATATAGGCCTCATGTAAAATATTGTACAAGAGTATTTATGTCATGGTGAGAACGCACATGATACCTTCAATCAGTTCCCTCACCGAGGCTAAACACAAGAACTACGTTCGGCTAGAGATTGACAGGTACATGGAGTAGCTAAGCTGAGAGGACACTAAGGAGGACTTGGATATCAATGCACATAACATGCATAAGTACATTGGTGGTCCCGTCATGGTCAACACCATGCTTGACATGCTTCAGGATGAGTTTGATACAAGTTCCAAGACCATATACCTAGATGCTATGGAGGTAAGAGTCCACTATTAGAAAGATACCATAAAATAGTTTGGGGACATCATCTCACAATACCAATCTTGGCATGAGTACATAACTGTGAAGCACCAAGTGGAGATTTTCGAGTTGGTCTTTCCCCAAACTTCAGAGTCATAGTGTTTTGTCTTGTTAGGTTTTCTCTAGCCTATTTTGTCTCACATGGGTACATGTGAAAAATGTAATATTATTTGTGAATATGTTGTAAGTGAAATTCCAAGTGTCATTAGTGGAATATGAAATGTCATCATATTATGTAATGAGTTATTTGTAAGGAAGTTGAAGGGTCATGAGGGTAGTCAAAGTGTCACAAAGGGGAATGTCAAAGGTCACCCCACTCTTTGTTATAAATAGAACCTCATAACTCATAGAAAGGGGCTTTTGGGAGCCAAGATTTTGGCTAGGCTTAGGCTTAGAAAAGGCTTGGGAGTATTGTGATGAGCCTTGGCTTCTCCACATTGTAGAGAAAGTATACATCTTTGGAGGAGTAGGTGTTCTTGACTGTAATGTTCCACTATTTGGGCTAGTGGTCGTCAATGGTGTATTTGTGGATGGAACTTTCACTTATAATAATAATAACAAATTTAACGCGCTTTTATGTACATGTTTTTATTGTAGTTGGACTATTATGGTTTATTTAGCAATATATGTTGTTTAACTTACACATTTTCTTATGAACTGATTTGCGTGCAATTGTATGAATCTTGTTGAATGCATGTTGTTGGATTAACCTGTCACTTTATTTTGTGGACTATTCCGCATTTTAGCCTATGATGTCATTTTACTTGTTAGTTTCTTTGAAGCTTTGTACTATTACATGCCTATAAGGGGCACACTTCCTTTTCCCCTCCATGTGATAAAACCCCCATCCATCTCACTTGACTCGCTGCAAGGTCACACACTTGCTTCAACCCAAAGTTATCACACTTATCTCTGTGCACTATCACGATCAAGGTATTACATTACCACCCACTGCTAGGACTCCTACTCTAAACGGTATGAGGTCTAGTTGGGACTTCTTACTGGGGATATCCCTTGAATGTTGGCGGGTCCAACACTGTCAACACTGCATTAAATATCGGGGAACACATTCCTAGATTTTCTCAATCACTAGAGCTCTAGAATTTGTCAATAATTTCATGATATTTTGTTCATTTATTATCTAATCTTGATCCTCCTATAGTAGGGAGCAAGTCCCTAGATTATCTCCTCCTCTAAATCTTCACAATTTGCCAAATATTCTCACAATATTCTTCAAAAATTTATAATATTAGGCACATAATATGCAATCATCTCTAAACCTTCCTAAGAACATATTAAATGAAAAAAAACATTATTAAATGTAGAAGGAGAGGTTTAATATAGTCTTCAAGTGCCTAAGAAAGGTTAGATGAGACTTAATTTGTGTCTAATTTAGAGGCCCATCAGTTAGGTCAAGTCCTTGATCAAGTTTTGTGTTAGAGGCTTTGCCCCCATGTCATTTATTATTCTAGAAAGTCTCATCAAGTTCTGGGCAGTGACTTGGAGACTAGCCCTGTAAAGGTGGCTTTGATTTCGGGGTCACAAGCTCAAAACTGAGAAATTGGGACTGCAGTTGCTTGGAAGCAGGGTTATCAATGCAACTGGAGGGTTACAATCACTAGCTTTCAAGATCGTGCATGTGACTAGGAGTCTAGGTCAGTAAAAAGCAGTCTATCTTAGGGATTAGGCACCTGGAGTGGTTGTTTGGCTCCTGGTGATCCTATAGCTCATGAGGAAGGTCAGTAAGTTTCTAGTTGTCTGCCCCACTTTATTAATTGTATCAAGGAGGTAAATTCATATCATAGTAGCTCCTCCTCTCAATTTTAACCTGGCAAGCCAGTGAAACTGTGTACATATGGGAGGGGGTGTTATATATAGGCACAATACTTGGATAACATAGGCTTGTAGAAAGGGAAATCAAGTGGATCAAATTAGAAGGAGCAACAAGATGATTCTAAGGAAGGGAAGAAGAAGTGCAAAGGGGGAAAAGATAGAAAGGAAATAGACATAAAACAAAGATCCAAAAAACCATTACAACCACAGCAATATTGATGGTCATATAGAGGAGAAGTGATGGAAGCTACATACAAAGCTTAACTGGAAGAAAAAATAGAGAGATAATAAGGAGAAGAATGTCATGGCCATTTATTTGAGAAACCAAATTGAAAGCAACTCATACACGGATGAGAAGATCATTTGTACGTCAGTGTAGAAGGAGGTTAATTTGAGTAGCCTTGAGCAACATGTAGAGAAATAAATAAATAAACTCTTCCACATAAAGATACATCTCAATAAGACAAAAATTAAATCTCTATTTGACTTGAGATCACATGCGAATATCATTGCAGAAGATCTGGTAAACAAATCAGGATTAGGAGTTCATGATCATCCAACCCCATATCCATTGGTATGAGGATATACAAAAGAAGATTTAAAGGTAAAAAAACAATGAAAAGTTAAATTTACTACTGGTTTTGATTTTATTGATGAAGTAGAACTAGATGTGGTCCCCCTTGATGTATGCAGAGTGGTATTTGGATGTACCTACATGTATATACAGGTTGAAATCTTCATGTGAATATCTAATCACTACTGGTTCATTAAGGATGGAAAATTGTTCACCATCAAAACGTACAAAGGCAAGTTAAAATTTTCACTGGTAAGTGCTAACCAAGCCAAGAAATTGATTAGTTCTAGCAAGAAGTATGATTTGGTGTTCTAAATGGAAAATCAGTCTCTTGAAGATTTAGTAAGAGGAAAAGAATCCCTTGATAAGTACACTAAGAAATAGAAACAATAACTAGAAGAGTTGTTGCAGGAATACATGGATGTGTTCCTGGAGCCTAAAGGGTTACCACCCTAGAGGGAAGTGAAGCATGTGATTCAACTATTTTTGGTCTCCCCATTGCCAAACATTGGGTTATATAGACAATCTATTATAGAAGCATGTGAAGTGAAGAAATAATTACAACAACTACTAGAATACAGTGACATTCGAGCGAGTACATCACCATTTTTTCCACTCATCATCATTGTACCAAAAAAGGAGGGGACTTGGAAGATGTGTACTGAATATAAGGCACTAAATAAAATCATTATCAAGAATAACTACCCCTTTCCTAGGAGAGTTGATCTACTCGATTAGTTGCAACAACTGAAATAATTCACAAGCTAGAATTAAATTATGCATATCATCAAGTTCAAGTTAGAGAAGAAGATACTTGGAAGACCACCTTCAAATCTAGGCAAGGTTTGTATGAGTGGTTAGTCATGCTAAGGCTTGTGAGAGCTATCCAATGCTGGTTCACCAAGGATGGAAAATTGTTCACCATAAACTCACAAATACCAAACAAGCTAAGAAACTGAATAGTTATAATAAGAAGTTTCTTTTATTATTTCTAAGAGAAACCAAGTTTGTAGAAGAGCCAGTAAGAGGAAAGACATTCATCGAGGGGTGTATTAAGAAAAAATAACAAAAACTAAAATAGTTGTTACAAGCATACATGGATGTATCCACGAACCTAAAGAGTTTCAACCTAAGAAGGAAGTGAAGCATGAGATTCAACTATTTTCAAACACTTCATTGCCAAACATTGTGTTGTATAGGAAGTCTATTATAAAAGCAATTGAGGTGAAGAAATAGTTGCACCTATTACTGGAACATGGTGTCATTTGATTGAGTACATCACCATGTGGGTCATCCATCATCATTGTACCAAAGAAGGATGAGGCTTAGTAGACGTATGTTGATTACATGGCATTGAATAAAATTATGCTTAATAACAAGTGCTTCCTGCCCAGGATAGATGATTTCTTGGATCAATTGTAGCAAGTGAAATACCTCATGAAGTTGGAATTAAAGTCTAGATGTCACTAAGTTTGATTTAGATAAGAAGATATTTGGAATACCTCCTTCAAAACCAATCAAGGTTTGTATGTGTGGTTAGTCATGTCATTTGGCCTATGAAATGTACCAACTAAATTTGCGAGGTTAGTGAATGAGATACCGTGCCCTTTTATAGATTCATTTGTTATTGTCTATTAGGATGATACACTGGTATATAATGCTACTTGGATGGAGCATATCTCACAACTAACGAAGATGCTAGAGACATTAAAGAAGCACCAATTTTTAGCAAATATCAACAACTGTGAATTTTCACAACAATCTTTGGTGTATTTGGGGTATGTGATAGGTGGAGGAGAGCTGAAGATAGATCCAGATAAGATGCAGGCCATCATGTAATTATCAGTTCCTACTAATGTTTATGAGGTTAGTATTTTTGTTGGGATGGAACAATAGTTGAGGAAATTCATGGCCTCATTTTTAGTGGTAGCAACACCAGTCCACACCATAGTAACAAGTGGAAAGTGTTTCCAATGGGAAGATGGACAACAAATGGCCTTTGAAGTTAAAGAAGAATATAAGTTAAGAACCAGTTTTGGCATTACCAATATTGTAACAACACATTGAAGTGGAGACAAATGTGAGTGGGTATGTTGTGAGAGAAGTATTGATGTAGGGAGGAAGGCATATATGCTACCATTATGAAGTATTTCATTTGGCAGTTCTGTTGAAGGCCCGAAAATCGGGTCTACAACAGGGGGATAACCACCCGGTCCAGACCTTGAAAGTAACTCCTTTTCCGTTTGGAATAGTGGCTCCGACTGGGCGTGATGGGACCAGTTTCCCAATTTGTTATGATGGTACACTAAGGGGATGGTGTTTTTCTTTTTTAAAGGTTTATGGGGAGAATGTATTATTCTAAATCTAATCTAACATATGCAATTTTATTATAAGGAAGGAAAACATCTAATTGTAAACTATTCTGGGAGTAACACTTTGTTTATGCGATCTAAAATAATTTCTAACAATGATTGGTAATAAAAATCATTCAATCACTACGAGAAAAGAGTACATTAAAGATGATTGTTTCGTACAAGAAATTAGTCGAAACAATTATGATAAACACATCGCGTAATAAGTCATTCATACACTTAACATAAAGAGAATAGTTATCACTGTACAAAAGTGCAAAATTGATAACTGAACATTTAGGCTTTCATATATAAACAACTGAAAATAATATATCACTTGGTACATAAGCAAAAAGTATTAAGAGATAAAAGTACCATTGATAATAGGTCTTACTCATGAGCTTCAACAATATAGATTTATCTTCAAATAATTCAATATCCACTAAGAGTATAGAAGTGCATTTCAGTAGAAGACATTAAACTCAGATATAAATAAATCTTGTTCCATTCATTTATCAAAACCTCCTCAGTGGGGGAAAAAGTGCACGTTTTGAAGAATTTTTTTGACAAATTTCTAGACCCCTCTCTAAATGCATGAGAGGGGTTTAAATAATATAATGAAAACTAAAAATAGTTATTACAAAAATAGATGAGGAGGTTCAAAATGACCATCCTCATTTTAGGCAAAAATGAACTAAAATTAAACTAAAACTGTATTATATGTTGAATCATGTATCTGTTCTTTTAAGTTGTAAATGTCTAGCATGGGCTTTACGAGTGTTGGTTGGATGACTTCAGCCTTCAATTGACCTGCGAATACAAAATCGGTAAGTGTTGGCGCTATCTTCTCAGCAGACGTTATGAGGCATTTCAGAGTCATCCACTGGCTATGTGGTTTTACCAGGAACTGCTAGTAAGTATCCCAGTTTAACTTGCTTATCTATTTAATTGACTCTGCCTTTTCCTCTACCATTTTCTTCCACCTAGTTCAAAGCTGATGTGCCTTTGGGAGGAATCCTGGAGTGGTCTCTGATATTAAATTTGTTGTATGCAGATTTTCGTTGATGCAGTCGATGATGTTGCTTGCTGTTGTTGCTGCCTCCTCCATCACTTGCTCTACTTCCTTGAGATGTGCATCCCATTTTGCAAATAGCATTTCTTTGTGGGATTTATCAATCCTTGGAAATTCTGCTCTTTTTCCCTCCTCTGATTTCTGCCAATTCACAAAGTCAGAAACTTTCTTAAAAACTAAATCATAATCAAGTCGTAAGTCTACAACTTGATTTGTAATGTAGTTGCTTTTTTCGCAATGGGTATTCCATTGCAAGATCCTTTGGCAAAGAATTTCTTCCTATTGTAAGAGCTGGTCATTGAAGGCAAGTGCTTCTATGATGAATTCTTTAATTTTAGGGTCATCCTTATGCAGTTCTATTGTGGCATGTAACTGTTGTTCTTTATCAGCCAGATTGTTTTGGTAACCCAATTACATTTGTTGGAAACCCTGTTGTAGCTTTGCCAATTGTATTTCTGATTCTCGGCTGATGCTGGCCTGTTGTAGTTGTTGTTCCAAAAATAGGATCTTGTCCTCCTTTACTTTTAATAGCGTTTGAACTTCTGACACTTTATCAATGGTTGCAGAAGCATATGCCCTTGCAATCTAAGAGATCCTAGTGAGGTTTTCTGTTGGATCGATGGTCGGGTCTTGCCAAAGAACATCCAAAGGTTTAGCCTTTGGAGAAAGTACAGTATATATTTTTCATTTCTTTCTTTGTCTCCTGACAACAACCTTATGCTGCAGGCTATAAAATACATCCAAAGGAGGTATCTCCTCTATTTTCAGCACAATTTTGGACGACGGAGCAATAGGAATATGCTCTGTCTCTTGAGTATTAATAACCTCTTCTATTATCATCTTTGTGGCTGTCTCCCTTGGGTTTATTAATGGCTCTGCACTCTATTCCTCAGTGTTTATTAACTCATTAAAATTCTCCCACTCCTTTTCTAGGTCTACTACAATTGGACTTATTGGCTTTGCGAGGGGAGCATGAGTCGCAACTTGTTTTGGGGTCAAAACCTGCTGGTCAGGCTTTTCTATAGACTGAGTTGTATCTTTGATTAACGCTTCACTTCTGTTGTGATCACTTTTTGACTGCTCATCATATTTTTCCGCTGATTTCCTCTCAGAATTTGATTTAGAACTCTCTTCTCTTGAACTTCCACTTATGCTAATACTGGGAGTGGGCTCCCTTATTGGTTCAATGCGCAATTTGTCCAATGGGACATTTTCCAATCTCTGTTCTCTATAATGGTTAAACTAGACTTGAATGTTTGCTTGGTCAAACTGAATTTGTGCCATATGTAGAATCTCTTTGAGAGAGCTCTTCTGCTGAAAGACATCGTCGAAGATATCATTTTCTTTAGTAAACACTTTGATTTTGACCATTGTTGTAAAATTATTGATAGTATCCAAGGGATCATACTGCCTTGTAGCAAGGCCAGGCAGTGCAAAGATCATTGGAGGCAGTGTGACCTATGTAAAATTGTACAAACAATTGATGTCTATTATGGAGTTATTTGTAGCAAGGTCAGGTAATGCAAAGAGCATCAGAGGGCATCGGATACTTGGGAATGGGTGTGATCTAATTTCTAAAGAAAGGAGGAGAGCATCGGAGGCAATGTGACCTATGTAAAATTGTACAAACAATTGATGTCTATTATGGAGTTATTTGTTTGTAGCAAGGCCAGGCAGTACGAAAAGCATCGGAGGCAGTGTGGTGTGAAGAGCGGTGTGAAGAAGCATCGGAGGCAGTGTGTTGTGAAGAGCGGTGTGAAGAGCATCAGATACTTGGGAATGGGTGTGATCAAATTTATAAAGAAAGGAGGAGAGCATTGGATACTTGGGAATGGGTGTGATCCAATTTCTAAAGAAAGGAGGATGCCAACCCAATTATAACTATGTTGAGGGACTTACTTTACTATCTTAAATATGATATTTTACTTTAGATATTTCCTTTTTAAACTTCAAAATCATTATTTTGATTTAGTATTCATAAGATTTAAGATTTTTTTTTAATACAAAATCTTTTAAAAGAAAATATAATAAAAATAATTTTTTTTAAAACAAATTTTATTTTTCAATTTTGTAATTCCATGCACATATCAACCATCACTTTTGTCTCCTAAACAAAGTTTTAAAAAACAAATAACTTTAAAAATATAATAAATAACAAGTCATTATTTGCCCAAAAAATTCTACTATTATACTAAATATTAAAAATATTTACTTACTAAAAATCATAAAACAAAATATCCAAAAATTTATTAAAATATTTAAACAGAAAATAAATCTTTTTATGAAATATTAGGATTATTATATTTCTACTCACAATTTTAACTGTTATCAACTTAAATGCAAGTAATTTTCCTTTAACTAACACTCATTTTTTGAATAATGATCACTTATGAATATTGTATTTATTTAAACACATATAACAATTAAGGTAGAAAAAGTTATCTAAAACCATTTTGTATCTCACTTAATAACTTTACAAAATTATAAAAAGTTTATCTCCGTAAAAAAAATATTTCCAAATCATTTTTAAACACATAATAATTAAGGTAGAAAAAATTATCTAAAACCATTTTTATTTCACTTAATAATATTTACAAAATTATAAAAAGTTTATCTCCATAAAAAAATATTTCCAAATCATTTTTATGTTGCAGCAGGCATGTGGCTATTTCAAAAAAGAAACCCGTGATAGATTATGCAATAAACATTTCCCAACAATATTATATTATTTTGGAAGGTAAAAGCACAACCCATATCACCATGCAATAAACATTTCCCAGCAGTATTATATTATTTTGGAAGGTAAAAACACAACCGAAAACAAGCGTGACCTATTAGTATGTTAACTATTATCTTGTAAACTCAAATAACTACTAATTTGTAAAGAAAAAACATTTCCCAACAATATTATATTATTTTGGAAGGTAAAAACACAACTCAGAAACAAGTGTGACATATTTAGTATGTTAACTATTATCTTGTAAACTCAAAGAACTACTATTTTGGGAAGGAAAAACAGTGACTACTATCTTGTTAAAAAATCACTGAGATAAAAATTACTATCCCAACAATATTATATTATTTTGGAAGGTAAAAACACAACCCACAAGCAAGCAACCTATTTAGTATATTAACTATTATCTTGTAAACTCAAGTAACTACTACTTTGTGAAGGAAAAAAAGTGACTACTATCTTGTTAAAAAAATCACTGACATAAAAATTATTATCCCAATAATATTATATTATTTTGGAAGGTAAAAACACAACCCAAAAACAAGCAACCTATTTAGTATGTTAACTATTATCTTGTAAACTCAAATAACTACTACTTTGTGGAGGAAGAACAATAACTACTCTCTTTTAAAAAAAATCAGTGAGATGAAAATTATTATGAGCACAGATAAGTCCAGGAAAGAGTTTGACAGTTTTTAGTAATACCTAATGCTCAGAAAAAGAGAGGATTGTTAATCCATCTCCACAAGAGAAATGTCAATGTTTTCCTTCAATATTAATTCATATAAACTATGTATTTTATTGATTTAAACTGTCTATTTTATCTAATTAGATAAATATTATGCCATATTTTTAAATTCCTCTAAAATCTTTACAATACTTGAACTTCATACTAGAGGATTGTTAATCCTTCTCCATTAAAGAAATGTCAATGTTGTCCTTCGATATTAATTGATCTAAACTATCTATTTTATCAATTTACACAGTCTATTTTATCTAATCAGATAAATAGTATGCCATATCTTTTAATTCCTCTAAAATCCTCATGATACTTGTACTTCATACTGGAATATAACGATTTGAACGCTTTTTATTTAGGGTGATAACGATTTGAACGCTTTTTATTTATGATGAAAAGACCTATAAAGATACCGATCTTAATCAGTATTGTGCAATGGTTTGTTCCTATAAATTCATAATACTTATTTAGCCAAGAGCAAATACATATGTTTAAGAAAGAAACTTACTAGTGGTGGCCCATAAATTCATAATAGCTATTTCGCCAAGAGAAAATAAAAGCAAATATATATTTTTAAAAAAAAGCCAAAAACACAACCTAGATATAAGCAAATACATAGTTATTTTGCCTTTCCTAGAAACTTGAGAAAGGCAACTTCAACCTAACAAAAAAGCTCAAATGCCTTAAAATGTTTTTCATAATATAAATGCTCTCTTTCTCGAATAAAAGGACATCAAATCAAAGCCAGCTCCTTCAAATAGTACTGAGCATTTTCCAGAATACCGTCTTATCAAAGCCAAAGCCAGCTCGTACAAGTAGTACTGGGCATTTTCCAGAATACCGTCTTATCTTGTGTATTGCCAATTTCCTGGAAACTCACAAGGGTGACTTCGCGGAAAGCTCAAATGCCTTTCTTATCAACCCGTTCATAAAGTTTGAATGCCTTTTATAATATTATAAAATAAAATATCAAAAAAACCATTAAAATATTTAAATAAATTCTTAAATTCTTTTTAATTAAGATTATTATACTTCTATTCACAATTTTAAAACATTTTTAAATTAAATACAAGTAATTTTCTTTAATTAACACTCATTTTTTTAAGTAAGTGACTTCACTTTTATAGAATATATTGTAGTTATTTAAACACATAAAATAAAATATATTGTGGTTATAGAAAACACATTAATAATTTAGGTGAAAAAAAAGCTATCTAAAACCATTTTGATTTCACTTAATAACATTTACAAAATTATAAAAAGTTTATCTCCATAAAAAAAAAAAATTTCCAAATCATTTTTATGTTGCAAAAGGCATGTGGTTATTTCAAAAAAGAAACATCATCCAATAAACATTTCCCAGCAATATTATATTATATTAGAAGGTAAAAACACAACCCAAAAACAAGCAACCTATTTAGTATGTTAACTATTATCTTATAAACTCAAATAACTACTAGTTTACAATATTATATTATTTTGGAAAGTAAAAACACAACCTAGAAAGAAGCAACCTATTTAGTATGTTAACTATTATCTTGTAAACTCAAATAACTACTACTTTGTGAGGGAAGAACATTAACTACTATCTTGTGAAAAAAAAAATCAGTGAGATATATTTAATATGAACCATATACCAAAACAAACAAAGGCATCCATAAAGCTTGGGAAAATCCCAAAAGGAGATGAGTCCAAGAAAGAGTTTGACAGTTTTTAATAACACCTAATGCTCAGAAAAAAGAAATGATTGTTAATCCATCTCCACGAGAGAGGCGTCAATGTTGTCCTTCCATATTAATTGATCTAAATTGTCAATGTTGTCCTTCGATATTAATTGATCTAAATTGTATTATCTAATCAGATACTTGGACAAACTAGGGGCATCCATAAAACCTAGAAAAATCCCAAAAGCAGATGAGTCCAAGAAAGAGTTAGACAGTTTTTAGTTACCTAATGCCCAAAAGTAAATGAGTACAAGAAAGAGTTAGAGTTAGACAGTTTTTAGTAATACCTAATGCCCAAAAGCAGATGAGTCCAAGAAAGAGATTGTTTTTAGTAGTACTTAATGCTCAGAAAAAGAGAGGATTGTTAATCCATCTCCACCGGAGAAACGTCAATGTTGTCCTTCGATATTAATTGATATAAATTGTCTAACTAATATAAACTATCTATTTTGTCCTTCGATATTAATTGATATAAACGGTCTATTTTATTGATTTAAACTATCTATTTTATCTAATCAAATAAATATTATGCCATATTTTTAAGTTCCTCTAAAATCCTCACAATACTTGAACTTCACGCTGGAATATAATGATTTGAACGCTTTTTTCAGTTCTACCCCGTGCAATTTGAAAGTTTCAATTTGAAAGCTTTTTTCAGCTTCAATTTGAAAGCTTTTTTCATCTCCACATCGTCAAATGGTTTGTTCTTGTAAATTCATAATAGTTATTTCACCAAGAGCAGATAACAGTTAATGGTTTGTTCCCATAAATTCATAATAGTTATTTCCCCAAGAATAGATACAGGCAAATACATACTTTTAATAAAGCAACTTACTCGTGATGGCTTGAAAACTCAAAGATATTCCAGTTTCCTAGAAACTGGCAATGGCAACTTCAACATCGCAGAGAAGCTCAAATACCTTAGAATGTCTTTCATAATATAAATTCTCTCCTTCTAGAATAAAAGGACATCAATAATATAAATTATCTCCTTCTAGAATAAAAGGACATCAAAGCCAACTGGTACAAGTAGTATTGGGCATTTTCCAGAATACTGGGCCTTTTTCTATATATTGCCAATTTCCTAGAAACTCACAAGGGCCACTTCGCATAGAACAGAAAACTCAAATGTCTTTCTTATCAATTTGTTCATAAAGTTTGAATGACTTTCATAATATAAATTCTCTCATTTTAGAATAAAATGACACCAAAGCCACCTCATGCAATCCATATCTTTTTCTCTCCATATTAAAATATGGAAAGAAACAATGAAAAACTCTGAATACTAAAATACAAAAAGAAACAGTGAAAAACTCTCTATACTAAAATACAGAAAGAAACAATGAAAAACTATCCATATTAAAATACAGGAAAAAAAAGAAGAAGAAGAAATTTAAATTAATTTTTCACTGGTTAAATTTTATGTTAATTATTATTAATTATTAATTAACTATTAATTGAAATTATTATTAACTATTAATTAATTATTATCTAGAAGTTGATTTTTGTTTAATTGTCTAACATTAAATTTGAAAGTGCAAAGTAATACAAAGTAACACTTTGGGGAATTGATTTCAGAAAGAAACATTTTACAGCTTAATTATTTTAGAGATGGTCAATGTCCCATAAATTCTTAGCAACATCAATAATGCTAAATTTCCTCATGTATATGTCTTCATGGGATAGGTGGCAAAGTAAGTCGAATATAAAGTTATTACAAAACTGATGCAACCAACAAAACTCCTATTTCGAGCATAAATGGGACAACAGGGTTTATAGTTGTGAAACAATTCCATATAGTCTTATCTTAAAGCTTATTTTAGAAAATCGATTTAAAATTTTCAGAAATGAAGGCAATATTCAAAGGAGATAAAGCCAACAACGAAGGACTAAAAGAAGTGGGGCTTAAGAGAAGAATAAAGTGGGGGGTTAATGGAAGAATATTTCTTTAGCAGAGGGATTGTACTTTTGTAAAGAATCCTGAGGTCATCTTTGTAATTTTTTATCAAGGCATCCATTGGATTCACCTCTCATATATTCAAAGCTTTGTTTTATGTTTTTTACAATGTTAAGCTTTTCATTCTTTATCTCTTTTCATTTCTATTATGAATGTAATTTTTGCAATTCTTAGGCCAAATTCCTTATATATTCCAAGGATTTATAAAAACAATTGGAGTTTTTAGATTTCTTTACAACTTTTTTAGTTGTATGAAATATTTATATGATATACAAAGTATAGGTAAAGGATTAAGAGTTACTTTATGCTTTTATATATATATTCAAAGTCTTCTTTTCTTTCTTTTTATTATGTTAAGCTTCTCATTTATCATCTCTTTTCATTTTCATATGAATTTAATATGTCATGCAACTATCTCACAAAAAGATAGATCAACGACTTAAAAAGTATCCTTTTTGAGGGGGAAACCTTATTTACATTACATAAATGAATAAATCTTGGATGATACAAATGACAAGACCTCCTTTATATATATAGGAGTCTAAGGAGCCCCACAAGGGCAGGCGAGTTGGTAATCGAAACACGATGAAGTTCGTTAGAAAGGCGGGCTCCGTACTGAAGATCACGAGTTCAATTCCCCCGAACTAACCTGGCATTAAGGAGAGGGACGGCCGCAGTTCCTAGTGGTTATAGAGGTAGCAGTCAGAATCGACCCCGTGTAACGCGAGTCGAGAGGTTGCTCTAGTTGTCGATTCCACTGTAACAAAAAAAAATATATAGGAGTCTAAGGGGTCATAACATAATCAGATATTACATAACAATAATAATGTAAGGGCACAACATAAGAATAATGGGCTTCTATGGGGCACAACAATAACAATATGGAGGCTACATGGACACAACAATAACAATAAGGGGGATACACTAGTATTATAGGGACCTAACATGCCCCTCTCCTTCATAAAAGTATTTTCCTCGATGTTTGAGTAGTTCGGAATGTTTGTATATAAAATTCTCATCCTCCCATGTGGAATATTCAGTGAGTAAGTTCTTCCACTTAATGAGATACTCTGAAATTGATCGATCATGTAGTTGTTGGGTTCTTGTTTCCATGATTTCTTCAGGCTCAAATATGATTTTTCATTCTTCGTCAAGTTTTGGCAACACTGTTTTAACTAGAAGCTCATCATTGATAACCTTCTTTAAGCATGAAACATGGAAAGCTAGGTGTACTCAGGAAGATGCAGTTAGCTCCAATTTGTATGCCATAGTAGCAATATTTTGCAACACCTTATAAGGATCGTAGTACTTGGGTGATAATTTATTATCCTTCTTAGCTTGCTTGAGAGACATTTGATTGTATGGTTGTATCCGTAAAAATACCCAGTCAGCTACATCAAAACTTCTCTCACTGTGATGTTTATCTTCATGTTGTTTCATTTGATTTTGTGCTAGTGAGGTTATCCTTTAAGAGTTTGAGAACTTGTTGTTGATGCTCGATGTGATCTTCCACTGCTTGAACCTTAGAATTTTGTCTTAAAGCTGATGTGATGGATGGTGGATGATATCCATAAAGTGTCATAACTGGGGTCCTTCCAAACATTTGTTTATTATCTCAGTTTGTCCATCATATTGAGGATGATAAGATGACCTATGAGCTATTTGAGTACCAAGACAAGATAATAATTTCGTCCAAAACTTTCTAGTGAAATGAGATCTTTCTCACTTACTATAATCTTTGGATTTCCATGAAGCTCTTGAATTGTTCCCATAAATAAAGTACCAATTGTGTTGGCTTTAAAAGGATGAGATAATGCACAAAAGTGTGCATACTTGGTAATTCTATCAACTACCACTATGATGACACTCTTCCATTCAGACTTGGGTAAGCCTGTGATAAAATCCATTGAGACCTCCTCCCAACACCAACTTGGAATGTATAAAGGTTGTAATAGTCTCGGGGTATTAATTATCTCAACTTTATTTTGTTGGAAAACCAAACATTATATCACAAACTTCTAAATATCAAATTTAAGGCCATCCCAAAAAAATTCCTTCTTGACCCTCTGGTAAGTTTTTAAAAATCTTGAGTGCCCTCCTAAGGGAGAAATGTGCAATTCCAAAAGAATATTTTGTTTTAGCTGGGAATTATTACAAAGATATAAGTGATCTATGTACCATAATGAATCGTTTTTTAGTTAAATATATCAGATGTATTAGGATCTTGCTGCAATTTTTGAATGAATGACCACACCTCTTCACCATTCTTCCATTCATCCCTTGCTTCGGTTATCCTTTCTTGAGAGTGCATCTGCAACAACATTTCGCTTCCCTTTTTTGTAGATGATTTCAAAGTCATAACCCAACCTCTTTGTCACCCATTTTTGCTACTCTTTTGAAGATAATTTTTGTTCCAAAAATTATTTAAGACCATCATGATTTGTTTTTACATTGAAGTGTCTTCCCATTAGGTGAGGTCACCATTGCTTTAGTGCATGTAGTATTTCCAACATTTCCTTCTTATAAATAGGTATGTGTAAATAATTTCCTTTGATTGGATGACTTTCAAAAGCAATGGGTCTTCCTTCTTGCATTAAAACCGCACCAATTCCATTTCCTAAAGCATCACATTCCACAATAAATAAAAAAATGAAGTTTGGCGTAGCTAAGACAGGTGCTTGGCACATTTCCTCTTTAAGATGTTAAAAAGCCTTTATTGCTTCTGGAGTCCAAGAAAATGCATCTTTCTTTAGTAATGATGTTAGAGGTGTCGTTATTCTCCCATAATTCTTAACAAACTTGCGATAATACCTTGTCAACCCGAAAAATCCTCAAAGATTCTTTATGGTTGTGGGGATTTTACATTCCTTAATGGTTTTAGTTTTGTTAGGGTCTACCTTAAAATCCTCATGAGATACAATATGACTCAAATATTCCACCTCATGTACTTGAAAGAAACACTTGGAGGTTTTTGCATATAATTGTTTCTCCTCCAATAGTTTGAGCACCCTATCAACATATTTAACGTGCTCCTTCCAAGACTTGTTGTAGATTAGTATATCATCAAAAAATAATAACACAAATTTTCTAAGGAAGGGTTTGAAAATGGAATTCATCAAGCCTTGAAATGTGGAGGGTGCATTAGAAAGGCCAAAAGGCATGACCAAAAATTCATAATGACCCTCATGAGTTTTGAATGTTGTTTTTGGAATGTATTCAGTCTTCATTATAATTTGATGATATCCTGAACGAAGATCTAGCTTGGTGAAGTAAATTGCTCCATTTAATTCATTCAAAAATCCATCAATGACATGAATGGGGAATTTATCTTTAATAGTGAGCTTTTTGAGCTCCCTATAATCTGGACACATGCGCCATGATCCATCCTTCTTATGCACCAATACTACTAGAGCAAATAAATAACTTTGACTAGGTTGAATTATACCAGCCTCTAACATTTCTGCAACCATACGTTAAATTTCACTCTTTTGGAGATAAGGATATTTGTAAGGCTTGATGTTTCTAGGAACACTTCCTGGAATCAAGTGAATTGCATGATCATGATCACGAATAGGTGGGACACCTTTGGGAGTCTCAAACACCTTGGAATGATTATCCAAGGCTTTTTGGAGATCTGGAGAAATAGATTATTTCGATGTTTGATCCCCTAGAGAGCATAATTGTGCAATTATGCCCCATTATTCTTTCTTCAGAAGCTTTCTCATGCCATTAAAGCTTATTATGTTTCCTGGTTTCCATGTAATAACCCTTAACTCAACTGCCTTTCCTTCCCAAAAAAAATCAAGAAAAGTTCTTGAAAATTGAAGCTATTGTCCCCAAAGATTGTAACCGTTGGACTCTTAGTACAAAATCAACACCACCCATTGGAATGGAAAGCATTGGAGTCCAATGATTGGACTATTCAATAAATATTACCCCATGGTTAGCTTGATATTATGGCACTTTCCAGAGCAATTTATAATTCCTCCATTTGCAACCATCACTTGACACTCTGGTGTTC